>MU846367.1:0-34009 GCA_030867225.1 Colletotrichum caudatum
TTTAGTATTAAAAAAGTAGTATGTTTTGGTGGGAACACAGCGTTTTTGTCTTTTGCCTATGTGGGGGTGTTGCGGAAGTGGGGTGGGGGAGTTAGATTGGTAAGCCTCCCCCGCAAAGAGGTTGGTGCAGCGGCGCCTCAAAACACCGACTAGACATGCGCGATGCTGTCATCAGACCTCGATCCGCGGAGCAAATTTGAGGGCTAATATCTCTCCTCTTGGTCATCTAAAATCTGTATTCTTTAAAGAAAGCCGCCGGCTTGATGACACAGTAGTTGGTGTATGATCGTCTGTGGGTTTCATCATTCGTCTTGTGAGCGACCGTCTTAAAATCGCACGCCGTCCTCCCGGCCTATTACCAGACAGAGTCTTGAATCTCTTATTACTCGAGCAACGTGCACCAAATCCATGATGGAGTTCGAGATTCCCGCAGTTCACCAAGCAGTCGCCGTCAGAGCTCCCAGAGAACCTTTGATCCTCGTCGACGCCCCAACATACCCACCCGACGTCGGCGAGGTCATTGTCAGGGTCGAATGGACCTGTTCGACACCGTACCATCTGCACCAGGCGGATGGCGGGCTTCTCATCGACATGTTCCCCCGGATTCTGGGCGACGCATTTGCTGGGACGGTGCTACTGGTCGGTCCCGGCCCGCATCACGTCGACGTCGAGGTTGGGGACAAAGTAGTGGGGTACTCGTTCCGCGACGACAAGGACGGCAAAGAAAAGGCCGCGCAAACCCTCATCACCGTTCCGACATTCCTGCTCGGAAGGCTTCCCAAGGGCCTGACGATGCAGGAAGCGGTGACGGTTCCTGACAATCTGGTGACAGTCTTCCAGGCCGTGGCTGTCGACCTCGGCCTCCCGTTGCCGTGGCCAATCCCGAAGGGGTGGACGCCTCCGGAGGCCGATGCGCCGATTTTGCTGTGGGGCGGGGCCGGGAGCGTCGGCATGTATTCGATTCAAGTCTTGAGGCACTGGGGCTACAAGACCTTGATGGTGGTCGCAAGGGGGAAACACCACGAGTACCTTCAATCACTTGGCGCCACCATTTGTTTTGACTACCGTGATGAGGGCGTGGTGGAGAATATCCAAAAGCATCTTGGTCCGAAATGCGTGCCATACATAATCGACTGCATAGGTCATTTATCAGGGTCACTCAAACCTATCACTCAACTTGCTGAGAGATACACCAAGGTTGCTGTAATGCTACCTGTCGTTATCAACGACCCGACTGAGGTTGAAGCTCCAATTTATCAGATGACGGAGCCTGCTGAGGGACAGTGGAAGGATGGCGTTATCGTCAAGGGTGTGAGGACACATCTCTATCTCAAGGTACGTCGGATACTGTCAGGATTTCCAGGAGTAAAACTCTTCCCTGACAACGCGCACATCATTACAGAACCGATTATTCAAAGACAAGATGCAAAGTGAGATAATTCCGGCATTGCTGGAACAGAAAGTGGTGCGACCAAACCCCCATAGAATAGTGGAGGGGGAATCATTGCTAGAGCGAGCCCAGTATGCTATCGTATTACTAAGAAACAAGGCTGTGAGTGGTCAAAGGCTTGTATGGAGAGTGAGTGAGGGCGATGCTCTCTAAGGCTCTGGTCTTAAACGCGACGGCTTCTTCCTGACCGGTCTCGCACCGTCACCATGGTTTCTAGCGTAGGAGTACAATGAGAGCTGAGCCACGATTGTAACCTAATCGTGGAATCAACGTCTCTGGGGTTGTGGAAGCATGAAGCTGATTGATTAGTCCGGTCTGTAACTCAAAATCATCAAACATCAGGCAGGGTCGCCTTGTAACCAAATTGACACGTCTCATTTGGCCAATGTGCATGTATTGTGAGCGACTGATGATCAGTGACATCCCAAAAGCCTTGTTTTGATGTTTGTACTGAGCTACAGTCAGGCCTGAGCATGTTGTGGGTCTCGCTACACTGGCATAGCTGAAATCGATGCCTCGGCTAATAGGACGGGAAATGCATCAAGGCCGCTACAGGTGTTAATGAGACGAACTATTAGATTTACTATCAATACCTAAGTTGTAGGTTATCATACTTGCCCAACTAACTAGTTATTCCAATTCAAAGCTCCCACGGTCAAAGGCACCTTATATTTACTCGGAAGACAGCGCTCGGCAAGCAAAGCGTTGTATACGGCATGGACTTTACGTAGCTAGGGTTTCCGAAGCCTAATGGATCTGGTACAGGTATCTGAACCATACTTCATGCAATGATTTCGCTTTTTGAGATGAAAGTAACACCCACAGGCTCCATTTCCCTCGCTCAAGAGCTGAAGAATTGACAGCTGAGGAGACGACAATGAGAAGTTCTGAATACTTCGTTGTTTGACGATGTATTTGGTGTAACGTAACACGGAAGCGGATCAGGCTACTGAATCCCCTGGCTCAGAGTTCAATGCTTGTGGGCAATACTCCGAGTAGGTACTGCTGCTACGTTGATCGCTATTGTCACTTGTAGTTTGCCGGTGTTGTCCAGCGGGGACAACTCGTTACGGATCTTGTTTCAGATGCCATGGTCAAGAAGAACTATGGACGTTGAATTACAATGGTTTAGTGTAGGGTCGGAAACAAGTTGTGAAACTGATATGATTCTAATGTGATTATTGGTATTCTATTGGGTCAGGCTTAAGCGCGGCACATCCTTCCGTCGTTGGCGACGGTCCACGACTCGCTGCCGACGGCGTTGCGAACGTAGAAGAAACCCTTGGGGTCCCACTTCTTCTTGAGGCACAACAACGCCTTGTAGTTGCTGCCGAAGAATGTCCGCTGGAAGTTGGGCTGCTGGAAGTCGGCCTCGTTCATGTAGGCGCCGCCGGTGGGGGTGAGCGCCTCGATCTCCTTCTGGACCACATTCGTCATGAGATCCTGGTTGGCGAGCATCTCATCCCACGGGGCCGTGAAGTTCCAGACGGTGGTCAGGGTGGCGTGGACGATGGTCTCGCGCCAGGCAGGGGTGACGGAGTTGGTCTCCTTGTTGCCGAACTTGCTGACGTCGGTCCCGACACCGATAAAGGTGACCCCCTTCTCGGCGACGCTGCGGGAGAAGGACCCAATGTTGGTGATGTTGGAGCGGGGGATAAGACGGCCACCGTACTGGGCAATGCCGACCTGGATGTTGCCGACGGGCAGCGGGCCAAAGTACTTGTCGTAGTGGTCGTAGTAGCTCTTAAACTCAGAGTAGGTGACGGTGTATTTCATGCCGAGATCATCCAGGCGAGAGATGAAGGGGGCAAGAATGGTCTTGACCTCGTCAGCGGTCTTGTTGTAGGCATTGATGGGCGCGATTTGGAAGAAGCTGGAACCGAAGTAGTAGACGACCATGGTACCAGCGTCAACCATGCCCGCGATTTCCTCATGGAAGGCATCGATGGCGTTGAAGAAGTCATCTTTATCGTTGTCGGCGGCCATCATGACAAGGGTAGCACCGCCGAACTTGGCATCAGGGTGAGCCTTGACTGTCAGGGAGGTGACGACACCCCAGTTCCCCGGGCCGCCTCCGGACAGGGCCCAGTACAGGTCAGCGTTCTCGGTCTTGGAAGCGGTACGGAGGGTGCCGTCAGCAGTGACGACCTCCCACTCCAGAACGTTGTCAGCGCTAAGACCGAAGCTGGTGGAGAGGGCACTGTGGCCGCCACCCTGGGTGTAGCCTCCGGCAAGTCCGACGGTCGGGCACTCGCCGCCGACGACCGCGAGGCCAGCGTTGTGCGCGACCTCCATGACCTGGAAGCCCTGGACGCCGGCACCGACCTTCACGGCCTTGCCCTGGTACGCGGCGGTGTTCCAGTCGACGACCTCGGCGCTGTCCATGTGGTGGGTCCAGACGGCGAGAGCGCCGGCACCGGTGGAGCGACCAAGGTAGTCGTGGCCGGTGTTGCGGACGATGAAGCGGATGTTGTACTTCTGAGCGAACGCAATGGTGGCCTGGACATGGGCGGGGGTCTTGGCATCCACGGCGTAGACGACGTAGTTGCCCAACTGACAGGAACGCGACTCCGGTTGAAAGGGGTCACAGCTCTGGTTTGCGAAGAAGGGAGCCATGATGGAGCTGGAGGAGTTCATACTGCATGAAAGTCAGCGGTCTGCCAAGGAACCCCGAGCAAATCAACGTACTGGATCTCCGAATACTGCCATTGGCTCTTCAGCGAAGCACAAGTGGCGGCATCGTAGGTCGGATCGTGGCAAGGTGAGCCCAAAGGAACGGTGGCGATCAAGTTACCGCCCACAGTGGTATTGAGGGCATCCCACTGCGCCGTGGCGGGCCAGCAGCTGTCACCCGGGAAGCATTTGCAGTCGGCGGCGGGGGCACGCTCGACCGCGTTGGTGCGTCGGAGCGTGTGACGGCCCCGAGCAGCGAGCGCCGCACCGGCGAGGAGCGCTTGGATGACAAAGCTCTTCATCTTGGCAGAGGGGAAGGAGTGCAATATAACGAGTGTGTGGTGTGGTGAGAGGTAAAGAGCGTGGTGAGACAAAGATCGACATTCGCTTGACGACTCAGCTCGCGGGGAAGAGCAAAAGGAGGGGGGGGCGAAGAGAAGAGAACGAAATTCTTCTGGCTCGTTCTACTAGAAGGAGAGTCTGACCCGGGCAGCCGCGTGCAGCACTTTTAGTACTATCCTGCATGACTGGGGAACCACGCACCCGGGGCCACGGCATGGAGGCCCATCTCGTGGGATGAGGTCTCCCGACTTGGGATAGGGGCAGAGATTTTGACACTATTGGAAGGCAGATTCACCCTTCCCCCGTCCGAGCAGTGGAAGTCAACCACGTTTACTGCCAATAAACACGTATTCAAACCGCTCAGAAGGGAGATGCTGTTATTGCGCGACCCGGTAATGGCTCAATTCTGGCGCTTAAACCGATGGTTGCTGAATCCTTCATCAGTTCCCTGCTGAGCACGGCTTTCGGTGGGTCAGAGGCTGTGGGGTGACGAGAGAAGAACAAGATTACCTCAATGGGAGAAGGGGAGGAGGATCAGGGATTTCTATCTGCCCCGGTTGATGACTTGGTGGTGGTCTGCGCTGCACTTCGTAGTAGTACTGAGTAGTACTTTTACGAAGGCCCAATGTCTCCAATCAGACCTTGCTTCTATAGTGCTTCGTCGCATCCGGCTGATGGATCTATCGTCTCCGTGCTCCTCCCGCAAGGCAACAAGGACTCGCATCGTGGTGATACCGTCCTTGTTTTCCTCGGATCACCCTTTGGCTTGGCATAGCCAAGTTTGAGTGCTTACTTGTTCAGCGGGACTTTGGGGGCGGCGCGGGTCAGGTAATCTAGTGCTCCCAGCACTATTTATCCCCGAAGACCTTGTTTCTGCTTGAAGGTCTGCAAAGATTCCAACGCTTGTCGCAGAGCATATGTCCGTTTGACAAGACGAAACGACTTGGTTTCGAGGGGTCTTCTTACTGTTGTTCATTATTGCAACTCCGAAGCAAAAGCAGACTATCTCCTAGCCGTTGGTCGTATAGATCTCAGGGCGAACATGGCAGAAAGGTGCATACGCGGAGCTCTCGGTGTTATTCTGTGAACTGGCGCCACGCCTTTCGGAGATGAACGTGCATGGGAGGATCTTCAGCAGAACTCTATTCATGCCACCCCTGTTGAGAATAAAAAGACGCTCGATGCCTGATCCCTGTTTTCATAAGATAAGTGGTGGAAGCCCTCCCCACACACACCAACTCCATGTAGGCTGTACAGATAAGGGCCTAGCGGCGGTTTAACCCAAATCTTGCTGTCTGCCGATAGCACCCAATGCACCCAAGGGTTCTTAAACACATTGTCGTACGAGGAGGCAATCCGATGACCGCAAGGGGCCAGTTGGCGGAAGCGAGAACAAGTGAACCCATGGTCCGGCTGCATATTAATTTGCATAGGCGTATATAGCAAACAATAGAGCAAATGACCTGGCTGCTACATCCATATGTTGACCCCAGGAAGCTAGAAGCATCATCGGTTCGGACCACCATGGGAAGAGGCAAAGCAGGCTCGAAACGTTCATCCAACGTCGACGCATGCGGCATCATGTGTTACCGTTTCGACCAAGTGAGAAGAACTTCCTAATATGCCCGACTCTCGAAGTAGCTGGGATCATCAGAGCTAACCGAGACTAACAGCGAGTGTCGGTGGGACTTGTGCAAATCTGCGTCGCTCGATTGTGTGCGAGGTGCATCAGTCTGTCGGCAGAACAACACAACAGACCGGTCAGCCATGATAACCTCGGAAGAGGCCGAAACGTTTCCCGCCCCGTGCCGGTCGACGTTCTAGACTGCTACTAGTCGTGGTGTAAAACCAGCGCCGTTCGTTTTGCACAGACGCTGCAGGGAGGGCACTTTGTTTTCTCATTCGGATTCTGGAGGAGCTTCGCGAAGTTCCCCCTCTGCAGCAGGGTGTTTGAGTCACGACACCACTCATGACCCTCCATCTCATTTCGGAGTGTTTTTTTTTGTTTTTTCTTTTCTTTTAATTAAAATCCTTTGTCTCATTCTCTATAGGATAACCCCCTGGTTCTTGGTGTCCAGCTGTCCCTCAAAAAGCGGGATCTCGCTCCACGCGGATCCCTCCGCCCCGTAACGGGGCGGGAGAGCTTTCTACACTACGCCACTTGCGCCCAAGCACGATACGGTCTCATTTGAAAAGCGGGAAGGATCCGAAGGTCTTTCTGGAAGCCTTTCAAACCGGGCAAACAAGGCCAGGGGATGCGACCGCTACACCTTTGTCCGTCTTATGGAACCCCCGTGACAGAGCACCTCCAACCGGCATCTTCTAGTCCTTAGTTACAACCAACTGAGCCATCTTTTGGTTCGATGGAACATACCAGGGCGCCATAATGCGTTTCGTTGCAGTCGGTTAGCACAAGTTACACATCCGCGGTTAGGGGAAACATGCATAATCTTTGGGACATCCACCTTTGCGCGCATGTTATGGTTTGGGCCTTTGCCGCATGCGGAGGACTTCCCGAACCCGTCCGTGCCTTGGCCAAGGCTCTGCTTGTCTGTCACGTCAACCGCGATTGCTTCACCTCCCAGTGTTATATCTGCTCCAACTTGTTGGCACACCCAGCAGTCATTTGACCCGCCAAGAATCCTCGGCGTTGCTCGGTCTGATGTATCACATTTGTGAGACAATATGACGGAGGACTAATACGGATACTCGTCACAGTATGGATTGTGTTGGACGGTGGCTCTTTATCCTTGCTAGTGACGATTCGCCCTGGGCCCAGCGCCCTCAAAACAAATACCGGAAAAAACCTGGATTTTGTTCCAACGAGGAACGAGGCACGCTTGCGACTTCAGGCCGACGACGAGGAGGGCTATCACCGGTAGATGAGCCAGGAGCATTCCTGGTAAAGCGCTAATTACTTCGTAGTGTGGCGCACCATTATGGTACGACAGCGTAGTGCAGACGTATTTTACGCGATATGGACACTTGCACACGAAGGGGACTGCAGACTGCAGTACATAGGGGCAGACAACGGTCGTGGCTTCGAGAATCCTGGGCACATATCGAACTTGGAAGTAACATTGCAAGTGACTGCTCGCAACTCGTTACGTTTGACAAGATGCGGACCGGGGTCCGCTTGTATTCAGAACCCCCTAGAGTGCGGCGCCGGCAGACTTTCCGGTGTGGGCCAGTCCGTACGGAGTCTCTTGACCCCTGCGCGTCCTCGTGGCTTTCGCGATCATTGCCTGTTCAAAGGCGTGGTTTCTGAGGCGAGGAAGGGGAAGTCACCCCTCAAGAGAGAGATCTAGGGCTCGGAGGGAGGGGCAAGGGCGAAGCGGCCTGCCACAATCCACGGTCTCGAGTGAGCGAAATAGAGTTCATACCTGCAGGCCCTGCTTGGCCGTCACCGTACGGCGTGGATGTGATTTCGTTGCAGATGCCAAACAGGGAATAGCCTTCTAGTCCAGATGGTCGGATTTGCCTTGTTCGCAGGGTCGGGTTGGGGTCCATGTCGAAGGATTATGAAAAAAAAACGGAGAAGGCGGGCAGATATTTGTACATTAGTCCTCCCTTCACTCCGCTCCTCTTGTGACCGCTGAGAGATCACTTCCAAAGACGTCAGCTGGATGCTGATATTGACGAACTGATTGCCACATCAAGCCGTCGAATGTCAGCCGGCGGCTCCGCAACCCCGTCTCCCTGTCCTCCTCCTACTTCCTCCTACCCGGATCTTTGGCGACGGGGCCTTGGGTGACACACCCTTTTCGCCCGACCGCGTCCCGAGGACGAACGAGTCTGCTCGCTGGCCTCCAGCCCTGCGGGCTGGCATCGAATCTACTCGACACAGAACCGGTACTGAGGAGGCTTTTCGGATCATCAGCCACGATGGATACGCCGTGGACGTACAACACCCTTCCGGGAACGGAGACCTCGGGCGTACAGATCACGACCATCGCCTTGGTTTTCACGGCACTGTCACTGGCAATGATGTCTATGCGGCTGTATGTCCGTGTCATAATGCTGAACGCAGCCGGTTTGGGTACGTCGAGAACATCGGGATATCATAGTGCAAAAACAAAGAGGAAGGACTGACATGCGCATACAGATGACTGGGTTATCGTGGTAACGTGGGTTGCCGCTTGCGGTTTCGCGATAGTCAGCACGATCCGTAAGCTATTCCTTCACCTGGGGTCTTCTCTAGATGCTAAAGGACACGACAAGAAACGAAATGGGGCCTTGGACTCCAGAACATCGAGGACATGCCCAGCCAAAATCTCTTCAACTTTGGTTTGTTGCAATATGCCGGCGCGCCATTGTGAGTACACGGTTGTATATCCAGGACAGAGGCAGCAGCTTGCTGACCTTCATCAAAGCTACATCACCAGCATCCTCGGCTTCAAGATTAGCTTGCTGCTCTCTTACCTACGCTTTATTCCCAAGGGCCCTTACAGGTTGGCAACACTCATCACCATGGGCATGTGTGTTGCATACCACGTAGCTTTTCTCGTAGTCCAGATAAATCTCTGCACGCCGGTAGGTCTCGCCTTTGCCAGGAGACTTTCCGCCAGCCACTGATAGCCTCAAGATTGCCAAGCAGTGGGACCCGACAATCACGAATGGCTCCTGCATTCCAGGAGTCCCCTTCTACACCGCCATGGCCTCGTTGACGATTCTCTTTGACATTGTAGTGTGAGTTAGATTACCGAAGCTCTGTTCCTCCGGGCCTGCTCAACTGACTCTGTGGCTGCCAGCATGTTCCTCCCCTTCCCAGTCCTCGCCACCTCGAAGATCCAGAAGCGCAAGAAGTTTGTCCTCCTCGGCCTCTTCGGCCTCGGCGCCTTCATCACCGTCATTCAGATTATCCGTATCCAGACCGTCCACGCGCTCGCGAACTATCTCGACTCGGCGCCCCTCATCATGTGGTCCGCGGTCGAGAACAACCTCGGCATCATCGTCTGCTGCGTCCCGACCCTCGCACCCCTCGTCAAGTACTTCAACGAGAAGAGCAGGTCAGGAAGCCGGAGCAACAAGTACGGTGGGCCCAGCGGCTACGGCAGGTCCGCGCAGAGCGGCAACGTGGGAAGCAGGTACGCGCTGCAGAGCTGGCGGCCAGGGATGAATGGGATGCAACCGCTGGGCAGCGGCACCGATGGCAGCGAAAGCGGCTTGCATCACTCGACTATAGGCAAGGGATCCGATGAAGAAAACGCGGATTACGCTGTCGGCACGCCGGGCATTGTCAAGAAGACGGAGTTTGTGGTCACAAGCGATCCAAGGGTACCAGGGCAAGCTCTCTAAGGGGCAGTGGGTGAACTGGGGGTGGATGGGGTCACGATGACTGGACAAGTAGGAGTCCAGGTATATGAACAGTATTAATGTTTACGTCGCTGGGAATGCAGGTTGCTTCAGGCCATACTCAAAACCAGGCCCGCAAAGCTTTTGCAACGCATCAATGTGACCCCGATTGGGAACCCCAAACATGACTTGAACACTTATCGCCTCCTGTTGTCACCCAATTACCGTGGGACTCTTGGGTCGCCCATCAAAGCACCACTCGCGGTTGTTCTCGCAATACCTGACTCGCCGTCCGCTACCAAACTCTTCAACATATTTGAAATGCTCCACCCAAATCAAAAGATCTTCACTGGAAGCCATTGAAGTCATTATTAGGGGTATTCGCGATCGAGTTTGACAGAGGGGCGTTCTGAACCGTAGAAGACAGTCAATTGTTCGGTAAACAAAGACAACATAGCAACAAAAGAATTAGCAAAGCTGAGTTAACGGTGTCATTGCCACGCGCCGCCCTCTGTTGGGAAGCCCGTCGGTCAGGTCCCATTCCACAAGGATGTACCCCGCCAACGATACAAGATCAGCCCATAGAGAGAGAAAGTCTGCCCAATGACTCAAAAGCCACTTGCCCTTTGTTAGCACTTCCCTCGTCCCTCAGTAGTCTCTGTTGCCCAGGTTTCAGCGCCACTGGATATGCCTGCGAAAGCCAAGAGGATTGGCCGAGGAGCTCATCAGCACTTGAATATTGCCTCTTGTTAGAAGCATCATCTTGGTCTCCCTCGCCACCCATGTCTCCCTGTCCTTCAGCAAAGTATTTTCCGTAGTCTCCGGGCTCCTGAGTCGCAGGCGGACCGAGGCTGTTGGATGCCTCACAGTTGCGACGAGGGCGGAAGTAACTATCCCCCGTGTGGGCGCGACGGGCGTTGCTGCCGCCGGCAACTTTCTGGACGCGTCCACACTGGGTTTGCAGTTGAGCATATTGAAGTTCTAGTTCACGACCAGGTGACGAAGATTTCGTCGGGATACTTCCCGCCGTTGATAACGAAGGCGGCGATGACGTCGCGTTGGGTGAGAGTCTGGCCTTTGGCGACCTCACCTATGACGCCATCGTAAAGAGCATGGTCTCTGATATCCTCGCGCCAGAAGCTGGTATCAATGTTTCCAAGGACGATCTCGAGGAGCTGGCGATCGATTTTGGTGATGAGGGTCTTGACGTATTTGCGGGCCTTGTTGATGGCGTCTTGGAACCATTAAGGTTCGCCTGCAGAACTGCTGCCTTCTCGGCCCAAGCTTTGGTTTGAGAACGGACGAAGAGGTCTTGGAGAACGCGATTGTACTCGCCGTCGTAGTTGACAGGAACAATGGCCTTAAGAGCGAGGAAGTCACCTAGGTCAGGACGGCGGTCTCGCTCGGGGATGTTTTTGTCTTTGAGGGAGTCGCAGAGAGAGTGGTAGATGATGTTGTTCGAGATGCAGCGGCGGAAGTCATTCGACTCAATGCGAGACTGGATCCGGGCCAAGAGGGCGGGCGTGTAGGTGGCCGTCTCGCGTATGTTGTTCTTGGCCTCCTAGACGCGTCGAACGCGCTCTTTGGGAATAATGATAGCCGAGCCTCAGTCGCGACGACTCGTCATGGTGAAGGAGTTGGTGCGGGTGACGCGCGACGCGAGAATGAATTTGCTGGAGATGTTTTTGCCTTCTCTTACTCGGATGGCCTTGCTGTGGCTTTGCGAGACAAAAGCTGAGGGATGTCAGCTATTAGATCTCATCTCATACCCGTATACTCAACAGCAAGTTGATGACAGTTTGAAACCCTTTGAAATCAATGAACTCTATGACTTTGGCTCTGGTGACCTTCTGCAGCCGTCAGTGTACAAGGTATGTGTTCTGTCTAGGGAAAGCCAAAGAACTCACAGAAACAAGAGAAGAAGGCTAGATACAGTGAAGATCAAAAGAGAGGAAAGAGAAGTCGTGGGGTTGATTGAGAGAGTAAGTGAGAAATGTGAAGATGGGCGAGAATGTGGGGGAGAAGGCTTGTCGAAGGATATGATGCAAGACGCCGGTCAGATATCGTAGCGGGAATGTGCAACTGTACTGAGTGCGGAAGTGAGCCGGAAGCTGCCCTTCAGCTATTTCCATGTCTTGTCGCCTTTTGACTTTCTCGTCGGAACGAAAGGGAATGTTAACGGAGAAGAACAAGTGCAACACACAGGCACAGATTAGATCAAGTCAAACCACTAAAAAGAGCAACTAGTTGATTATACCAGGGAGACAAATATTAAAGTTTACTCGTGAACGACTCCTAGCGATGGTTGTTGCTTTAAGCTTGAAGATGTCACGTTATCCTTAACTCTAAATTTTACTTGGCAAACTCAGAGACAAAATAATAGCCATCGGCCTAATTAGATTGTCGTGTGGAGTCTGGGCCGCCCAAACAAACTTCGTCACATGATAGTATTCAGTGATTCTTTTGGACTTTTCTCAATGTGATATCTTCCAATTTTCTATGCAGCGAGGCAAATAATTGCCAGCCGCGTTTTTTTCATGTCTGTCGTCAAGTCGTCGTCTCGTAAGCCGGACAAAACATAACTCCTTCCATAACTCAAAAGAACCTCAAACAACCATCGCTAATTGAGAATCAACCAAAGCGTGAGAACCATAATTAGCAAGAGCATGAAGCCGCTATAAAAGCTCAGCAACGCAAACTCAGGTCGCCAGCGGGTTGATACCAAGGACTTTCATGCCATTTTCAAATACTTGTCTCGCATTCTCATACAACACAGCTCGCGCACGGTCAAGCATTGGGTCCTCGGCTGCTTCTTCTTCCTCTTCCTCCTCATCTCCTCCTTCGTCATCGTCAAGACAAATGACAATCTGCTCTGCCAGCCGATACAGAAAGGTCAGGACGGCAGACGGCTCAAGTGTCTTGTAAGCCGCATTGACGACGTCGGGATACTGGGCCATGAGCCGGAGGAGGTTTGTGTACTCTTCTTCCTCCAAGTGGGAGTAGTCGACCTCTTCGAGCGCCGCGGGATCGGCACCAAGCTCTTTGATGGTCAGACAAACACGGGTGTAATGTAATTGCAGCGCAGCCCCTGTTTCGCCTTCAAACTCTGTCATTTTCTTGCTGTCGAAAGCGTACCCGTTTCCGCGCTTCGTATGCATGTCTTGCGCAATGAGCGAAGTGATGCCGAAAGGCTCGGCGGCGGCGAGTGGAGCCCCGGCGTTCTGTTCCGTGGACATGGCGTCCTTGACGGCGTTGGCACACTGGTTTAGCATATCTCCCAGGAGATGCGCGTTGCCAAGCTGAGACGACAGGCCCTGGACTTTACCAAAGTTGACATGCTGGATCTTCTTGGCCAGATCGTCACGTCCCATCAGCTCGAGTGCCTTGATCACGCCGCGGAAGTGGGAATCCTGCTCGGCGTTGACGACATAAATCATCTTGTCGAAGGCGTACTTCTTTTCCCGATCAAGGATAGCAGCGACATCCCGGGAGAAGTACATGGTAGTGCCAGTCCGGTTCCGAATCATTCCGGTTCCGAGACCCTTGGCGCCGTGCTTCTTGAAGTCGATGAGCCAGGACCCGTCGCTTTCTTCAGAGATGCCCTTATCTTTGAGTAGAGATTCGACCTCTGCGATTGACGCTGACGTCACTTGGGACTCGCCAGCATACTCATCAAACTTGATGCCCAGGCGGGCATACGCCTTTGTGTAATCTTCGACATAAACATCACGGAACCTCGTGGTAAGTGCTACTGCATCAGCGTCGCCCTCCTCCATGCGCTTGAAGAAGGCGTCACGCTCGGCATAGATGCCCCGAGACTCGATCTCGGCAGTATTCTTCCCCTCGTCTTTGGCCTTGAGACTAGCCTCTTGCTCGGGCTTGAATAATTCGTTGATCTGGTTGTGTACGTCCAGAAGATGTCGGATGGGGTCCTTGCTGAATTCTTCCTCTGACCCGAATTTGTTCCAACCAACGGCAAGAAGGGCAACATTCTTGCCCCAGTCTCCGAGGAAGTTCAGTCTGACGACGTCCCACCCCATGCGCTCGTGAAGATTGGCGATCGAGGCGCCGTTGATGGTGCTGCGAAGGTGCCTGCCTTCGAACTCGGCTGCGATGTTGGGCGAGGAAAATTCGACCACAACCTTTTTGCGTCCGCTGTCTGGAGACGCGGTGTCCCGTAGGCCATATGAACCGTCCACGCCGTAGAGCTCCCTGCGATCGGCGATGAAAGGTATTACGAGTCTTGGGAGGAGGACTGGGTGAGAGAAGATGCGGATATGAACCCCATCGACGAAAGGGAAGGTATAGAGAGGTGATTTGGGGAACTACATGCTGTTCCATTAGCTCGTCTATCAGGACTCTGGAGCATATCTTTCTTACCTTTTCAAGCAGCTCAGCTGCAGCATCGCCTTTGGCCTTGATTTTCAGACGAGGAAGGATAACGGCAAGGTCGCCCATGGAGATGGCAGCGGTCGACTGGATGGCATCATATGCAACCGCAGGGTCGCATCCTGAAATCTCAGCCACGATTTCGGCAATGTAGGACCGGAAAACGTCAAGCGGGCGTACCAGCACCTCGGCCTCGGGAAAAGAGGGAAGAGGAGAGTTGAGGCTGAGCTTCTCGAGCGAGGACTGAAGACCACTGATTGAAAGAGTCGCCATGATGGATGATTCAAGCTGACATGCTTTTTTGCACAGCCTATCTTGCAGCGCAAGGAGAGAGAAGAAGAAAACTTTATCACAAACGATGGGATTCTAGTTTGGTTCTTCGGCAGCTAGGCCGGATTGATATTGATATGGGTGTGGTGTGGTTGGGCATCGAGGTAGGCCAACGCGGCGTGTCGTAATTGGCTCAGGTCTGTGTAAGTGCAGATGCAGGCTTACCAGTCAGAAAATAAGGCAACTTTCCCCATCACTCATGGGGGAAAAGAGGCTGCATTTGCGTTTGACCAACCAGTCTCGGGGCAGATCAATCAAGCTTTACCGAAAATAAGGCGACGAAAGTTGCCGTAACTTCAGGTCTCCTATTGTTCATCGTAGATCGGGTCCTGTTTCTGTAATTAATCTTTAGTCTGAACCCTATTGTTTCTAATGCCATCGCAAAGTAGTAATATTATCGCAAACACGTGGTCACCAGTCGCTGGTTCTGGTCAAGACAGACACCCCCGAAACCGATATAGACAAATGTACCACATATGCCAATAATCGCATTCAAACAGAGCTTGTATCGATCATTCTATTGGCTATAAAGTGAATGTTGGTGACGTCCTAGGCAGACGGGGGAACTAGAGATGCTGCACGCCGGTCGAAGACCGCAGCAACGCTCTGAAAACTCCGCTGTGTCTCTAAGCGCCAAAGTGAACGTATGGAATCAAGATGGTTCTTCAGCCCGAAACTCCGGTTACTGAGCGTGGCGGCCTTATGTTTCTCGCCTCGCCATGTAGCACTTCGCAGCCCTCGGCAGACCGCGATGTACGTCATCCCCTCACTCTGTATTGTCCCTAAGGTCCATTAACCTCCTCGACACAGTATCTATCTGAAATATCCCACCGGGTGTGGTGCCGAATGTAGTATAAACAGCGCCTCACGAAGCGTTCGATCGGGTCCTTCCGTAGGCATTGCCCTAGGTCTACTCTAAGGAGGCGGGCGTGGTACATTTGATTAACCCTCCCGTCTTTTCGTAGACTTGCGTAGCTCATCGTCTATCAAAAACGGTGTTTCCATACCCATGATGTTGTGAAACGCGATAAGAGCCTCGTCTGTATTTCCATGACATTCTGAAAACGAGGCCAGTGTCATATAGAACGAATACAGAGCCGCACTTGCCATGTTGTCTCAGCAAGTCGCGAAACTTTGCGACCAGCTCGTGGTTCATGATCTTGCTGGATTCCGGTGGCACGCCGTCCCTTCAGAATTATATATCGAGTCGTTTACGGGAAGGTGAAATCCTGGATAGACTCAGCCCTTCTTGGTAAACGAGACGACCAAGTCCAAATAATTCGCCCTCGAGAGATCCAAGGTTCAACAAGTGAATCGTTATGAAGCGGCTGAGCCCATACAGTGTGGCACCTTCATCCGCCGTGCTGCTTTGCCAGTGAGCGCGATACTATGTGCTCTAGTAGAGAGCCAAAACCCCGGCGATCGGGGTTCATACGCAGCGTATCACCATCTAGTGAATGAGATGTAGCTGATATTGACCAATACATAAGATATTCATGGTCACCATGACAAAGTCGAGCCGGCAGCTAACAAGTACCGCTACTCCCTCACCACTTGTTATCGAAAACACTACCATCCACGTAGTTCACCATTTCGGTCACCCAGCCAAGCGTCTCCCGCCCTTCGCCGAATTTCATGCCCTTACTCATGACATTCCTGTAGTTCTCTCCGGGGTTCACTTTACCTAGAACGTATGGCCTCCGGGTCTCCAATCGATCTGGAACTGGTATGCTTCGGCCAACAAGAGCCTCCATTCCTTGCCATGCAAAGGTGACGGCCTCCTTCGCACCACAAGGTATGCCTGCATCATCCAACATGAACATCTTGACCCCAGGCAGGTTTTCTTTCATGTATTCCGTGATGTTGGGATTGTACGCCCCACCGCCACACATGAATACCTCGTCAACCTGCTTCCCCTCAGGACCATACCGGCGCCAATGGTCCACTATCGCCTGGGCTGTGATTCTGGTGACTGTAGCGACGACATCATCGGCAGACAGGCCACGAGCCTCTGCTTCGCGTATAAGATTGTCTGCCAAGGTGTCACGGAACACCTCGCGTCCCGTAGTCTTCGGCGGGTCCCACGAAAAGTAGGGAATATCTCTCATGAACTTGTCGACGAGGTCCTGACATACTGTTCCACGCTTGCCCATCATCCCATCCTCGTCGTACTCCATTGTTCCGTTTGTATAGTGCCTCACAACCGCATCAATCAGTGCATTACCCGGGCCGGTGTCAAAGTCGTACGCATGATCAGGCCCCTCGGGCGGGATGAAGCACACATTCGCAATACCGCCGATATTTTGACACGCGCGAAGTTTTCCAGGATGATGAAGCAATAGGGCGTCAAAAAAGGCAATGAGAGGGGCCCCCTGACGCCCAGCGGCCTGGTCCGATATACGGAAGTCAGTCACGGTAGTGATTCCAGTGCGCGAGGCAATGATGGTTCCCTCAGCCATTGTGAGGGCAGACTTTGGAACACCCTCTTCCGGCATGGAGGCGAGCCAAATGGTCTGTCCATGAGATCCGATCGCATCTATGGACTTGATGTCGACCTTGCTGTGATCGCAGAATACCTTGGCGGCCGCAGCAAAGACCTCTCCTAGAAGGACATTGACTTCTGATAGTTCGGATGCTGAAGTCTTGTCGTGCTTGATGATGTTGAGCACGCGCTTTTTGACTCGAAGATCCATGGGAATTTCCCCATGTTTGAGAAGGGAGAAGTGCACCGGCGATTCTGGGGTTTCTTGCCGAAACTGACAAAGAGCGCAGTCGATCCCATCCTATAAAAATGTCAATCTTCAACCAAACATCGAGACCGACCGCCGCACTAAGGTTTGCGATTCTATCGATCACGTTTCTCTCACCATGGATGTGCCCCTATTCATCCCCAAGACTTTCATTTTCAGCGGCTGGCCTTTTGAGGTGTCATCCGTGATCTCGTTTTTTGTTGACATGTTGAATAGCTAAAGCAATTTTCTCAGGGGGTTTTCACGGATGATCGGTAACTAAGTTTGGCTGTATCAGACAACGAAGTTTTGCTCGATATCTTAACTTCAAGAGCCTCGGTTTGGTCATTTTATATTACATCACGATGGTCACCAGCGCCCAAGGTCAGCCTGATGCGGGGTCAACTTGTGGATATCACTGCCAAGACTATGATGTTGACTAGACGTAAAGGTCTGCCAACACTGCAGGTATAGGTATCATGGCTTGGCTTGGTGGAGAAACGGGAGAGCGGCTACACGGCTAAGTGGCTAAGCGTTTACACGGGGTCTATCAGCTACGTGGTTAAGCGGAACTCAACAAGTATCACTCGGCAATGCACGCCTCACAAAAGTTGCAATCTCCAAGGGACGGACGATAACAAACCCATGGTTGTAGAATCCGGGGGTCAACTGCGGGGATGGCGGTTGGCTTTGTTTCATTGTAGAAACGCCAGTAGGTAGGCCAGTAGGTAGTAATCAATATCCAATAGGAACGAGTTGCTCATCCCATGGCTATAGGACTCGGCAGTAACAGAGCCACCGAGAGGCTTACATTTAGGCATCCAAGCTGCTGTAAAGCTTGACAACGAAGTTTGATTGGTGAGTTAGTGTCCAGCGTTCGATAAACTGTCTTTGCCATATGCACCTCTACATCCCGCCCCTCTGTCAGTGTGGCCGTTTTCTGGACTCTCCCCGGTGCTTGTAGGCTTTCTGAACATCCGCCATATAGATGACCACACCGCGCAAGCTGTTCTCAAAATGCGGAGCTTATTGCAGTGTGAGCTTTGGCTCCCCGGCGATAACCAGTATAGGGGCCCAAGCTGCCTCCTCTCCCGTCCAACGAGGATACGCCAATGAGACTCTCGGGGACAAAGGGACGTTTCTACCCGCCGTGGCGCCCAAGGCCCTCTTCCATATTTGGGAGGCGGTTGTCAGAGACCACACCTCTCATTCTTTCCATCTCGATGTCGCTTCTGGCTTCCTCTGTTGGAGTAAGACGACAATGCTATCCAGTCAACTCCTCGCCTACTTAGCTTGGGCCAAGCGCACATCTCGCGAACAGTCTCTAGAGGGCGATATAATATGCGATACCGTGTGGTCAGCGATCCGACTATCCAAATCTATCAAGTCACGATATTTGGCATTCGCCGCTTATACTGATGCGAGCTGGGAACGAGCTCATTCTCCGAGTTGTGATGCACTTGTGAGCCACAAAGTGGCTAGGTGTGATATGGAACCAATGGAAATGTGGTTTGTACTCGAATGGCTTATTACCAAGTGGTGTCGAATGATCCATATGTGCCCCTCGAGCCTTTCCGTACATTCCGTTGCCAATATACAAATTTGTGACGAAGGGCTAGAAACAGGTAGTGAGCAAAATCCAGAATCGAAGCTCTCCGGATCCAGATCAAGACCTGCTACTCATGAAAATGATATTTGATGTCCGGGCAGACTCTCCAATAACATCAAACTCATAGATCTCTACTTGGTCGAGCGATGTGATATCACTTCCGGACGGGGCGCACACGCTCCCCTCACCCTCACGATGCTTAGGGGGTGAATATACGACGGCCGTCTCCAGCTTGCGGCGGATCCGACGGCTTCCCAGAAACTCCCTCGTGGAAGAGAAACAAAGGCTTTTCTAGCATGTTACAGATGATACAATAGTTGCAGCGTATTGCGTGAAGACTGGACATGTAGCCATGTACGCAAGAGCCGGTGGATGCGAACAGTACATAAGAGAAGCCGCTGCTCGCATGCCAAATAGCCAGAGTTTGATGACGGTCACACGCGGTCAATGCTTTTTTTTGCATTCATCATTTAGTTTAGAGGGCAAGTGAAGTTAGCCGATGCTATCAATTTTTTCCGAGATGGCCGTTAACACCAGCATCTGTCAAGCCATGTCAGGGCCTGGCCGCCCGGGATGTTTCTTTTAAACCGAGGGAAGCACACTTTGCCGGGCACATGGTTTGATTCAGACTTCAAACTGACACGCAGTACAAATTGGATGAAGTTCAATGGATTAGATACTACGCCTCGATGACCGCCTGAGTAGGTGCGGCATTCCCAATCTCTCTTTACACGCATCCATCTCGAGGCCACCGCAGGCAAGTACCTGCCCAGATACCTTATGTAAGGTACCTTACGTCAGATTCCCGAGAACGGAAAGGGGGAAGGGATGCCCGTCAACGAGACCCCTGGATGCTTGCTCTTTTTGCCAGGTAAGTAAGCTAGGCTAGATTAGGACTAGTGTTGTCGGGATTAACCAATCGATAAGCGCAGATTGAGATGTCTCGGAGGCAGGCCGGTGGAGGGAGGCAGCCGGATCTTCCAACTGAAGGGTCGAGACCGCTCGCTCCCTGTATCCGTACGAGGTCCCGATCCCAGCCGCCTCCCCTGGAGTCTTTCCTCCGAGGCTCTAGGTATCAATCAGTACGAATTAGTGTACTTATTTGGCACTTGTTTGCTTTCTTTGAATTTTTGCGTTTATGCGACGGGCGACCGCCTGTCAGTGCAACCCGTCTATCAGCAGCTCGTCGATTCCTCATCCGAACTCGGTCAACGACGACCGGGATGTCCTAACGATCAGACGGGGGAACGCGTTGACTGTGTGTGTCCCGTCGCTTACGCCTAAGCAGCCTTGGTATTGGTGATCTTCAACGCAGCTAGGCTAGGGAAGGGAGGCCGCGCTGGGTTTACCAACGTGGGACCAGTCAAGGGGGGGGGGCGAGGTTGTCAGTCATGCCATCGCCCGCAACCTGCAAAGCAAAAAGCAGAGCAAACAAACGACCACGGCACCCGGGGGGGGGGGCCGGCCAGCCACCGCCAAACGGATACCCAACCGATCGGCTATTGAGGAGCACGGAGTACAGATAGCCCATCCGCCACAGCGCTAGACCTGCAGCTTCGGCAGGGGGTTGTGGTAATTTTCTCTGGTCGCCGACTTGTGTGATAAGGCCATTTTCCCATGCTCAAGACGGGCGGGTGTGTGTGTGTGTGTGTCGCCAGACAAACATAAGCGTCATCACGTTTCGCCCTTTTTTTTTTCGACTGCGAAATCATCAAAGTCCCATCATCCCACGAGGTTTTGGCCAAAACTCCGAAAGGGACCGGCTGCTTTCGCCAGCGGAAAAAAAAGAAAGGAAAAAAAAAAAGGACATGTTGAGTCCGGCCCGGCGCCATGAACATTGTGAGACCACCCAATCACCCACTTAACCCGAGGCCTACGTGACTGACCGCAAACAGCCTCTCGATGGCCAAGGTGACGGTCGAGTCGGTTCCGCCCGCGACAACTCGACGGGCGGGACCATCAGCAAGCTGCAGCCGACCGGCTCCGACTCGAGCTCGTTGATGGCCCTCGTCAGCACCCTCGTGCCCGTGCTCATCTATACCGCCGTCTGCCTGCTCGTCTTCTGGGCCCTGCGCCGTCGGAGCCAGCGCGTCTACTCGCCTCGCACCATCCTAAGAGACTTCTTCTCCCAGTATGTCGTCCTACCCCACCAGAGCTCCCCCCCAATGAACCCGACCCCCAAACTGACTGACTGACCCACGGCCAAGTGAACGGAGCGCGCCGCTGCCCAAGGGATGGCTGGACTGGCTGAGGCCGTTCTGGACGACCTCGGACGTCGAGATCCTTAACCGCTCTTCCCTGGACGCCTACCTCTTCCTCCGCTACCTAAAGGTCCTCAGCATGATCTGCGCCGTCGGTTGCTGCATCACCTGGCCCGTCTTGATGTCCATCCACGCCAACGGCACCGGCGGCTTGTCGCAGCTGGATCGCATCACCATCGGTAACGTGCAAAACCCGCGCATCTTCTTCGCCCACGCCGTCGTTGCATGGATCTTCTTCGGTACGCCACACTCCGTCGTCTTGCCGCCGCTCCCTTCCCCCCCTCCCATTGTAATTGTACTGACGCCCGGCTCAAGGCTTCATTCTCTTCGCCATCTACCGCGAATGCATATACTACATCAATCTCCGCCACGCCTACCTCTTGTCGCCGTACTACTCCAAACGCCTCTCATCCCGCACCGTCATGTTCAGCTGCGTCCCGCACAGGTACCAGGACGCCGCGCGCCTGCGCAAGCTCTTCGGCGACACCGTCAAGAACGTCTGGATCCCGCGCGACACGAGCGACCTCGAGAGGCTCGTCAAGGAGCGCGACGAGACGGCCCTGCGCCTTGAAAAGGCCGAGATCCGCCTCATCAAGATGGCCAACCGGCGGCGGAACAAGCAGCTCAAGGCCGCCGCCGCCGCCGCCGCGAAACCGGAGCCCGTCTCGGCCCCGCCCTCGTCGGGCCCCGCTTCCGAGCGCTCGGACGACCCGGAGAAGGCCCACCCGTACCTCAACAGCACCGCCGCCCTCCCCGACGTCAACGGCTCCGTCGCCGCCCAGTGGATCGGCGCCAGCGAGCGCCCTTACCACCGGCCCCTCGCCAACTTCTTCCGCCGCGTCGACACCATCAAGTGGTGCCGCAACCGGATCAAGGCCCTGACGCACCAGATCAACAAGCTGCGCCACGGCCTGCTCAGGGGCGAGGGCCGCCGCCTGCCCGCCGCCTTTGTCGAGTTCTCGTCCCAGGCCGACGCCGAGCGCGCCTACCAGACCCTGGCCCACAACCGCCCGCTGCACATGTCGCCGCGCTACATCGGCATCCGCCCCGACGAGGTCGTCTGGACCTCGGTCCGTATGCAGTGGCTCGAGCGCATCGTCCGCGGCTTCGCGATGCGCGCCGTCATCACCGCCGCCATCATCTTCTGGTCTGTCCCCTCCGCCTTCGTCGGTTTCGTCTCCAACATCAAGTTCCTAGCCAACCTGTTCCCTTTTCTCGCCTGGATCACCGAGCTGCCGGGCCCCGTCACGGGTATCATCAGTGGTCTGCTGCCCGCCCTGGCCCTGTCCTTCCTCATGGCTATCGTGCCGTGGCTTCTACGAGGTACGAGTTTTTCTCCCCCCACTCCTGATAGAATCTTGCTTCCGTTAGCCGGTGTGCTGACTCTTCTTGCAAAGGCTGCGCCAGGCTCGCCGGGGTCCCGTCCCTGTCCCTGATTGAGCTCTTCGTCCAGCACGCCTACTTCGCCTTCCAGGTCGTCCAGGTCTTTCTCGTCACGACCCTCACCTCGGCCGCCTCGGGCGCTCTCTCGCAGGTCATCCAGGACCCCCTCTCTGCCAAGGATCTGCTGGCCGACAACCTGCCCAAGTCGTCCAACTTTTACATATCCTACATCCTCATCCAGTGTCTGGGCGTCGGCGCCGCCGCCCTCCTCCGCGTCTTCGACGTCTTCCGCCACCACGTCATGGCCAAGGCCTTTGACAACCCCCGCGGTCTCTTCAGGATCTGGCACAGGGAGCGTCCGGTCCACTGGGGAGCCATGTTCCCCGTCTTCACCAACATGGGCGTCATCGGTAAGTCGTCGGCCGCCGCCAAAACATGGTCGTGACATCGGGTCCGTGCTGATTTGTTCGACAGCCATCAGCTACTCTTGCATCGCCCCCGTCGTCCTCGGTTTTGCCGCTGTCGGTCTGTATTGCATCTACCTCGTGTACAAGTACAACCTCCTTTACGTCAGCGACTCTTCCATCGACACCCGCGGCCTCGTCTACCCCCGCGCGCTGATGCACCTCCTGGTCGGCCTCTACCTCGCCACCATCTGCCTCATCGGTCTCTTCGCGTTGCGCTCGGCGTACCCTCCCATGATCATGATGATCGGCTTCCTCGTCTTCACGGCCCTGGTGCACGTCTCCCTCAGGGAAGCCGTGTCTCCGTTGCTCTACAACATACCGCGCGCCCTGGCCTTGGAGATGGAAGAGCTCGACGGCGGCGAATCCGTTGCGGAGTACCCCCCAGACGACTTCCTGGCCGACGCCGATGTCGCGGCGTCGTATCCCGATTTCTTCGACCACATCGAGGAGGAAGACGATGGCCCTGTGCACCAAATCAACGGGAGTCGGGGTATAGAGGGCGCAAGCGGCCTGATAGCCTCGGTGCACGAATGGTCCGCCAAAGCTCTTGCCAACAAACTCCGGATGGCGATCCAGAACTGGGGGCTGGCTGGCCCGATTGGCTACGTCTCGCAGTGGGTATCCCCGGATCCGTCCGTCGAGCCCAATTTCCTCCTGCGCTGGCTCCACCCGGGCATCTTTGACGACTTTTTCACCCTCCGGCGTATGGTCCCCAGCAACCTCCCGGACCCCACGCAGACGTACCCTCCTGACTACGCCCGCCGCGCCTACTGGCCGCCCGAGATGGTGTCGCCGGCCCCGATCATATGGATCCCAAGAGACCCGGCCGGCGTGAGCAAGCAGGAGGTGGAACACTGCCGCAAGGTCGTCGGGTGCTCGGACGAGGGTGCTGAGCTCAACGACAAATGCCGTATAGAAGTCGAGGTTGAAAAGGCGCCTTTCTGGGTGCCGCGTGTTTTGTATTAGGGATTTCTTAGCAAGGCGTACGGTGCATGCGTTTGGTATATATAGGTAACGCCGTAAAATAAGAAGCCTCACAATGTAAGTGAGGCTAAGAATCTTTGTAAAATAAGCAAGCCTTGCTGCTTTCGGATAGGCCATCCCCGGCTGTCCCTCACATCGTGCTGATCGTTTTCTCAATGATCCGCCATGTCTTCTCGGCGACGAGCATCTGCGCCAGGTAGTTGCCCGCATGATCTTTCCCCTGGATGTAAACCAGACAGGGCGGGTGCATCCTCATCCTGGGAGTGTTGCACTGCCACACGATCCTGCCCCTCGGCGTCGTCCTCCCCTCTGTTTCTCCTTCCTGCGCCTTGACGATAGCAGGGCTGAAGTCGATGAGCTCATGAAACCTCGCCTTGGACACATTCGATACGGAAACGACAAAGCCGCTTGGCTCTGTGAATTGGTTTGTGCTCCCGCTTTCCGCGACGGCGTTGTACGTCAGCCTCGCCGAGGCGTAGACCTGGGCGTCCGTGAGCTGCGACCGGACCGAGTCCCGGATGAGCGCGGCGGCCTTTCCGAATGGGCCTTGCAGAAAACCCAGAGCCGTCGTGCTCGTCCAGTTGTATGCCACGAGGTTGGAGACATAGGCCACGTCGGCGGGCATGTCATCCTCGTGCAGGCGGCCGCGTAGGTCGAGGGCAGTGGATACCGCGATGGGCTTCGCGGGGGATGATTCAGAGATGTGCGAGCAGGCCAGGCGTACAAGCCAGGCAGTCAGGATGTCGCTGTCGCTCAGGCGGGTTGCTGCCTCGGGTGACTGCGAGATGTCGGCCTCGGCGCGCTGGCGGAGGGAACGAAGGGTCGCGGCTGGGATGAATAGGTTCCGTTGGCGGATGCGGTTCATAATGAGGTACCACAAAAGATTGAAGGTAAAGCGCAGCTTTCCCAGGCCTCGTAACCGCTTATGCTCCCAAAGATACGGTTCGCTGTATCGTTGCTTTTCTGATCGTGCGATTTTCGCCATCGGGTCGAATGTCGGATCTGCCAGGGGCTTAACGTCTTCCTTCCTGCCTGCTAGGACGCGACACCAGTTTTCGACAAGCTCCTTGCGTCCCATTCCGTCTGTGACGCTGTGCGGGTACGTCAATGTCACAAACGTTGCGTCGTTGAAGGTTATCACATGCAGTGAGAGTAACGGGCGGTCCGAAGTGGTGTATTCAGAGAACGTCGTCGGGGCCTCGGGTCCTGCGAGGATAGGGGTCAGTGTCGACGGTGTGTCGAGGATGCATGGTCTGGACATATCATCGGTGGATTGCGAGAAGATCGAGGGGATCGTCGAGGCCAACGGATGGGACATCACACTTGAGGGGTTGGGCTCGGTGGTGAAGTGAACTGCCGGACGGGAGGGACTGAAAGCCTCGGGTATGTGAAGCTCGAGTTTGCCATTCTCCTAGAGAGCTCTTAGCGACCTATGCCTCACTGTGTTATGCCTCAATAATGAGTTCTGCTAGCCAGCTGCAAAACCACCTACCGTCAGTCGCGGTCTACCGCCAAGTTTCCGCCAGTTCCCGACAGCGAGTAGCTCCGAGAGTGAAGAATGAAGCATTTCCGGGTCGAGAACGTCGCGGAAGCACATCGACCAGCTCATGATCATCATGCGCATCATCCAAGAACTGTCCAGAGCGGAGAGTTGGATGACGATGTCAGTCGCGACCCTTTCTGGCTGGCGGGGTGCAGGGCCCAAGATCGGGTTGAGAAGAGGGCGGAGGGACGGCATCTTTACAGACGCCTCATGGAATGTGACTGCAGTTGCGATGTTTCGAGAATGCCAATATGGAGTTTTCGAGTGGTTGTGGTTTGTTCAACGAGAAGCCGAGGATCCCGAAGATGGTGCGGTAGACACAAGAGACGAACCCCCCTCGCCCCCAAACCCGCACGTTCAAGGGTCGTTTTTGAGTGGGCGAGGATGACAACGTGCGAACAGGGACCTGGCCTGTCAACTGAAAGCCCGTGTGTTACGGGGTCGCAGGGAATGACTCGTGAAAGGGAGATAAGGTCAACGTCGACTACACAGGCCGTGGGGCGGTGAAATTGCGAGTTGCGTATCTTCTGGACGTCAGACGTAAAGTCCCTAAGGCAATTTATGCGGCTGTGATGACTTGATCAGTCCTCGGCTTTTCAGGATTGACGAGCCACCAACAAGACACTCCTATACTAGACGTACCTGGGCCTGCTGCAGCGCGATCATTAGACAGTTGAGCCCCTTGGCATAATGTCACTCACGATACAACCCCTTCATCCGACCTTTGCAGCGGAGATCCGCGGTGTTGATTTTTCAAGGCCATTAACAGAAGAGGTGTTCCAGGAGATTGGGGATGCTATCTCCAAGGTCAGTTCCCCTTGTATGCAAGAACATGCTTATAAGACGGCCGCTAACCGATTGCGATGGGCAGTACGGCGTCTTGGTCTTCCGGAAAACGGGTCTAGACGACGAGCGTCATGTCGCTTTTGCCAGCCGCTTTGGTGAGCTTGAATGCCGCAAGGACACAGGGGCGCCGTCGCGAATGAGCCGTCCCGAATTGACGGACCAGGGCAATATCGACAGCAACGGAAATGTCATCAGCGCGAGCGATCCTAGGGCTCAGATTAGCAAGGTTTGTTTTCTGGGGTAGTCAGAACATAGAAGTAGGTCTGACAAAAGTCCCATGGTTGGGCAGGGAAATATGCTCTTCCACGTCGATAGCAGCTTCAACTCCCGGCGAGCAAGCTACTCCATCCTCCTCGCGCACGAGATCCCTCCCTCGGGCGGCGGCGGTAACACGGATTTCGTAGACACGCGAGCGGCGTGGGACGAGCTCCCCGAGTACTGGAAACAGGAGCTGATGAAAAAAGACTATGTCGTGGGCCACTCGTTCTGGCACTCGCGCAAGAAGGCATGTCCTGAGTTCTTTGCCAAGCTTGAGCCGGAGAAGCATCCGATGAGCAAGCACAGGGTCGCTCAGCTACATCGGGCGAGCGGGCGGATGAGCCTATTTGTGCCGTCGCATTGCCATCATATCGAAGGGCTCAAGACGGAAGAGGGAAGGGAGAAGTTGGAGTTTCTGTATCGGCACGCCACCCAAGACAAGTTTGTCGTTTCGGTTCCGTGGCAAGAGGTTGGTGACCTGGTCATGTGGGATAATACGTGTACGCTTCATCGGGGGACGCCACTTGCTGGGCTTCACAAGAGGGATGTGAGGAGAGCGACGGTACTGGATGGAAGTGAGGAGGCTTGGGGGGTGAATGGGAAAGTCGAGAAAGACTTTGCATTTGGGCCTGAGGTTATGGCCGATGTATTTCGAAGCCTTTCTGGGTAGGTAGGAAGGAAGTAGTCAAACAAGGAAGCCACACTTCCGGGGCAAATGGAAGGACGTCAAACTCCTTTTTCCATTCACTTTTTTTCTCACTTGTTTGTCCTTTACTACTTTTTCTGTGATTTGGTTGCTTCTTTTCTCACAACTGGATACTTCAAGCCTCATACCTTACACATCAAGCCTGGCGACTTACAGCTAACGACTTGGCAGCAACCAAAAGTAACATAACCGTTCTCAAACTTTTCCAGCAAGAGCGAAGCAGGTCTGTCTGCTTGGATTTGTTGCCAATCACTCAAGGGGAAAGATTTCATCAGCAAAAAAAGCCAGGTTTTCTGACCACTGAAAGCTGGAAGCAAGGTCTTCAAGTTGCTCACAATGATTCAGTTGTGTTCCAATCTTGTTTTTAACCTGACAAGCCCAAGCAAGGCAACACCTTTCCCACCTGCCTATTCACACTTACCCAGTCACAGACAAGGTCACATACATCGCTTTCACTTTTGCTTTCACTGCCTCCTTTCATCCTTTGCTACCTTTGTCGATCTCACTCAGCTTCACTTTTGAGTGCCTTGCAATTCTTCTCATCATGCTGCAACGCATGCTGCCATCTTTCAGACTGCAGCCAACGCAGGCAAACACTCAGGCAGATGTATCATAAGGTCAGTCAGTGGTCCTCGTCCTCACTCTGACGTTGCCCTAGATACATCACTCTTCAATCACATTCAACCAAACCGAAGGGCAATTGTTGCTATCGTCACCTCAACTCAATCGCTTTTGGTGTTGCCTGGCTCACTGTCTCGACCGTTTCATGGACTCGCCCCGCCTCTCACCACCCGCCACTTGCCTATGTCGCACTTGACATTGGATCGCACCTTCATAGGCTCTCAGAAAAATATGGAAACACCGGGGCTTTCTTGCTTCGAAAAGAACCTTCCTCGACCTCCTCCTCGTCCTCGAAGCCTCCTTACAGCCACCCTCGACATCACGTGTCCCACCAACCCACCTGTGGGAGGCTCCTCCTCGCTCTCTCTTTTTCTCCTTCGGTCGCCAGTTCAGTGTAGGGAAGGAGTTTGCTGCGGACTCGACAGGCGCTTTCCTCACACTTTGCGTCTTCGCTTGTGGTCCTTCTCTTTTCCCTCACACCTTACGGACACCGTCACCTTCTTCTCCTCATCATCATCATCTTCTTCTTCTTCTTCCTCCTGCCCTCGTCGATGGGCAACACAAGCTCAAGGGTCCCAGCATTCAACAACACGGATCAGGCCTCTACTTCGGCCACTTCGGTGACCACTCCATATCTTCTTGCAATAGGATCGGCTCCCATGATGGCGCCACCCACAGCCGTAAAGCCGAAGCGCTGCGTACCGGCACTCAAGAACCCCTCCAAGAAGAACAAGGTCGACAAGACGCGGCCGCTCAAGTTCTCCTTCTTGCCCACTGAGATGCGCGCCATGGTCGTTGCGAACATGTCTGCTGCTGGTGGTCGCCGTCTACTTCGTGACTTCAGCCTCACCAGTCGCGACGGTCGCGATCTCGCTCGGAAAGAGCTCTATCGCGATATCAGCATCCTGCGTGTGGCCGAGCTTGCTTGTCTTACAAGAAGTCTGATCGAGAATCCTCCTCTCCGGAAGCTTATCCGCAGCGTCCGCCTCTACGCCGACCGTTGGAATGTCGTCCGCCATCAATCTGGGCGCGATTGGGCCCCCATCGACGAGTCCCGCCTGTCCCAATCCGACCGTCAGCTTCTCATTCTGCTCAGATCTCTCAATAGCAACAAGCTTGCCGACGACGTTCAATACGTCTGCGGTTTATTCCTTTTCCTCGTCAACGAAACAACGCATCTCACCTTCGATACCGGCTACTATATATGGGACCTTTTGGACAACTTCCTGGCCGCAGGCCTCGCTCTCACCTCGTTGTCAAGCCCCAACCCCGGCACAGCCCTCCTGCCGGCTATGAAGACTCTCAATATCTCCAGCAAGCATTATCTGCGAAAGACGGTCCAGACAATCCAAGGCGTACCCTATCATCCTTTCAAAACCCTCACTGCTTCACCCCATCTCCGCGAGTTCATCTTCACGGGAGATATGGACAAATGGAGCAACCTGGACGACATTGACCCCAGCATGAGGCTTCCCTTTACGAACATCAATCTGGTTGCCAGTTCCTGCACGGCTTCGACCCTCTCCAAGTTCTTGCGTCACTGCCCTGACCTGCAGTGTCTCAGCGTGGCGCCCCAGTCCTACAATTCGGAACCCGACGCCAATGAGTGTCTGAATACCACCTTGACAAACTTCTGCCCCCAGATTCGAGAGTTGTCACTCCGCAACGGAGGACGCTCGAGGGACTTTTTTTGGTCTTCTGCCACCCATACCATCACTTGTCTCCCTGAGATGGCCAACCTGAAGGAGCT
The DNA here is from genome assembly GCA_030867225.1 of Colletotrichum caudatum. Lineage (NCBI taxonomy): Eukaryota > Fungi > Ascomycota > Sordariomycetes > Glomerellales > Glomerellaceae > Colletotrichum > Colletotrichum caudatum. The sequence continues at coordinate 29,637 of MU846367.1, forward strand.
TCGTCTGGAAGTCGATGCCTTTTTCGCTGACATCTCGGATTCCAGCACTTTCAGGCTCCCCAACAAGCTTCCAACCCAGTTGGAAAAGCTTTTCCTCGATTGCTCGTTCGCTTTGACCCATTTTCACACGCCCTACATGCGGCTGGTCCCGAGTAGCCCCGAGGCTATTGCTTACAAGAAGGCAGTTCACAGCATGATCCAGGCTATCTGCAAAGCTCGAGAGGATGGATTCCCTCGACTCAACACCATCGTCATTGGCTCAAAGTGGATGTCCCCTGTTCGTTCGACCAAAGCCGCCAACAAGGCTCTATCCAAGACTGGTGCCCGCATCAAGATCATGAGCAGCACAAATACTCAGAGGCTGTGGACCTGCCCTTGGGACGCAATGAAGGTCTGAATCGATGCTCGGGATGAACTCTTGCAATTTGAACAAAGGACTCAGGCGGTCGGAGTGGATCATGTATGAGTAAGGTTGCGAAGGAAGCACATTACGAGATTTACGTGGCAAAGATGCGTCGCGAGGGACGAAGGTAATGGGAATGCACATTACGAGAGCACCATGCGACGATAGCATACGGACTGGGAGCGAATGCCGTGGGGGGGAAAGGGACACGTTTTGGCTCTCACTCCGCTGCTCTTTCAAAAAGAAATGTATCTAGCAAATGCAAAGTCTGACCAGGACCTCTCTCGAAAGACGCCTTGCTGGTGACGACTTGCCAAGCATCTGCTTCAGATGCTTAAGCGGCTTTCCTCGAGCATCCATCTCCAAAGTCTTTGCTGGGCGGCTCGCCTGCAATACGCCACATGCGAAAAGGAGAGGCGCGAAAAGTTTTATAATAGGTAATACCGGCTCCGGGTATATTCGCAGGCGAGACGTCATGATATCCTGTGGTGACATGACGCAGTAGAGCCGGAGCATCTCCACGACAAGTTCTCCGGGGGAACTCAACGTCATGTTCCGTTGTTGAGAGCCGGTGGCTCCCCTTCATTGCTTAGCTTCACCCTCATTTTCCTCTCGCCCCGCTTGGCCCTCCAGTAGTTTGACGACGCGATCAGCTCCCCGCAACCCTCGAGAAGCCACCTCCACCTCTCGACAAACTCCTCGGTCGCCTCCCAGCTCCTCGGGTCCCACGGCTCCCCCCAGAGGATCATGCCCCCCTGGCCGGACGGCGCGTCCCCGTTCCCGATCAGGTCGAGGCACAGCTCGTCTTCGTCCAGGGCGCTGCCGGCCTCGATCAGGTTGTCCCGCATCCGCGGCAGGGGCAGGAGGTCGAGCCAGGGGTGGTGCGCCACCGTCAGCTGCGTCCGCGTCGGGCGCAGGGACGACGGCAGGGCGGCGGCCCACCCGCCGGCGGCGGTGCCGTACGCGGGGTCGCTGCCGTACGGGGAGATGCAGTCGTCGTCGCAGATCATGGACAGGGTGATGCCCAGCGTCTTGGAGTTGTGCATCAGCCCGCGGAACAGGTTGAACTGCACCAGCGGCAGCAGCAAATCCGCCATGGGGTCCGAGCCCGGGCCCGAGCCCGAAGCCGGGCCCCGCCGGGCTCGGCTCTCGTACGCACGCTGCAGGAACAGGTCGTACAGGTCGTCCATGTCCTCCTCCCGGAGCTCCATCAGCGGCCGCGCCCGGCCGAGGTACTCGAGGGCCGTCAGCGTCGCCGTCAGGGCGCACACGCGCTGGTTTTTTGCTCTCCTGGGCGGCCCCGACCGGTACAGCTGCGCCCCCGCGTCGTCGTCGCCGCCGTGGGCTGTGAAAGCCGGGGGTGCTGCTGCTGCTGCTTCCGCAGCCCATCTCGAGGTCGGGACCAGGGCGCCCGCGGGTGCCTGCGAGGACGTTGAAGAGGATGGAGACGAGGACATGGACGAGGACGAGGAAGGAGAGGGGGCGCCGGGGTTATGAGCGGCTTCTAGACGCTGCTGCTGTTTCTGTTGCTTTTCTTGCTTCCGTCGCTGTCCTGTCGATGGGCCGAGCGCGTAAGCAGGGGCCATTTTTAGGGGGGGGGGGGGGGGCTTTGGGATCACGGACGGGCATAAGCAGGTTGCAGGATGTGTTTGCTACTTACTCCATGTCCGTTGGTTCAGCTTGTTCTGGATCTTCCTCCTCTCGGCTGGGCTGGTCTTGCCTTTCCAGTTGTCCTCGCTGGGCATCATCATTGCAGGGATCGCAGGCCGCATCAGGGCTGACAGCGGCGGTGACATTGTGTGCTCGGTCATGTCTGGTCTTGGGTTCTTGGTGCTTTTTCTTTTTTCTTTCCCCTTGTTTCTTTTCTGTCCTCGGCGGACATCCAATGAAGATGACGATGCGACGTACTCCTTCTCGATGGGAAAGCTGGGAGAGTGATGAAGAAATGAAGAAGAAAAGAAAGAAAAAAACGGCTGCACACAGGGCTGAGCGGGCTGAGCGGGCTGCCGGGGCGCATCGACGATCCGGGAAGCAGGGTATTTGGGTTTCCTGAACAAGGAAGGGATTCGAAATTTCGAGACTAGACAAGTGCAAAAAGCCTTGATGTACACATCGAGTTAGCTTAGGTCTTGGTTGAGGACGTTGTCGCCCACTAGTGACGTTGACTTGGGCCCTGGGTTCTCGGTGAATGCGAGAACATATGTGACTGTCATTTCCCATGTCTGGCTGACGTTTGCTGATTGTTTCTCGGGTCCTCCGGGGATAGGGCCTTCAGGGGGGGGAGGGATATCTCCAACTGATCGTTTCCCTCTTGGGCGGCTCTTCCGCTCCCTGGAGCCATTGCTGCCGAACCCCCCCGTATGTTCCGTGGCCAACCATCCCGGTATCACACGTGGGAAAGGCGCGTTTGCTGCGCCGGCTCCTCGGTCTCTCCGCCAGCGACGCATAGTTGGGTGTGACTGCCTGGGCTCCAAACGTGGGAACCTGGAAGACGCGGTCCCTGCCTTGGCTTTGTCCCCCCCCCCCCCCTCTGGGGCAGATCTGCCGCATTTTTGGGGGGAGGGGGGCGTTCTTTTGGCTTTCTGGGGGCGTGTCTGCGCCCGACTGGGCGCCAATCACGACCGCTGCCCCGACTGCCACCAGCGTTCGCGATGGACTCTGGCAGCATTCCGATTCGATGCCCCCTCCCGCCCAAGGACATTTGTCAAGCGCTAGCGAAGCAGCTGAAGCCCGGGTCATTCACTTCTTCAATACCTACCTACACTATGAAAAAGTACATAGCAAGTAACTGGGCAGCGTGGTACATCGTAGGCTTTTGTCTGCTGTTTCTGTCATAAATGAACCACGCGCAATGTCCACCACCAAGTGGCCTTCCCACGCGACCGCAAGTCTTTGAACGCGCTCCCCACAACCAAGAAGACGAGGCGGACGCAATCCATTGTTTACTTTCAATGTTCTTCGTAATCGCCCTATTATTGTATGGCTCGTCACATGTTCATGTTGTCTTGTCCGGGGTCCGGTACCATGTAGTTACACGCGGCGTGACCGCCTGGTCCACCACATAGACTGTATCATTGCAGCTGCAAACGTGTGCAACGTGTGAGATGCAAGCCAGAAACGAGTGAGTTGCGGGGTAAAACATGGTGATCAAGGTAGAAAGCGGGTTTCCTTGATCTGGGTTCAACTGCGGCACTACTTCTTGGAGGTGAGAAATAACTCGATCAAGATGATGCCAAGCTGATCAGACGAATAGTGCGTGCATGCATACTGAGGGAGATTACCGCGTGATGTACTAACTACTCTTTAACATGACGGAGGGAGGATATTCTCAGGACCGAGGTGGATGGATTAGTCTCGGTTTCGACTCCTCTCGGCCAGGCCCCCCGGGTGGGATGGAGCATCCATCTCCCTCGCTCGACCTAGCCAGCCATGCTTGCGATGTTTCCGGTGCATGCAGTAGGAAGAGAGAGATACGAGGTGCTTTGACTTGTAGAGTTGGAAGAATAGGATGGCAGGAAGGGGTGCAACGTCAAGTCTTGCCCGGCCAGCCAGCCCTCGAGCAAGGGTTCAAGCGTCATCGGCAGCGAGCGAGCGCCAAGGCGATAGATACCACGTACGGTACAAGGGCTACTCGATGATTTTGGTAAAGCGTATTTGTTTGCATTCTTCATGAGCAGGGAGGGACACGGGCTGGTAGTGGTTATTTACGGAAAATCTTCCCGAATTGGTAATGTTGTGCATTCATCTTTGCTGATACCTAGCTCGAGTGATGACCGTAATTCAGATGAACACCATCTGTTCTCTGATGCAGGCCAAGAACATGTGTCACGAGTTAGAGCACACAGCAGGGCATAGAAGAATTGAGATATGAAAGGCTTAAACTAACTAAGTGAATGTATAGAAACTAAGGCCATATATATAGGCCTAATATAATAATTAAACACCTTATAATATAGTATCTAATAATGCT
>MU846368.1:1368-33734 GCA_030867225.1 Colletotrichum caudatum
CCCCCCCCCTTCTCTCATCCTGGAATCCAGCACCGAACCCTTCTTCGCCTGTACCACCACGGGCTCGCGCCGTCCAGCTCGCTTATTTGGCGATCTCGACACCGCCGGTGGCGCCGAGGGCCTTCTTCAGGTCGCCGTAGATGGCGAACTGACCGGCAGTGAGGGTACCGACCATGAAGAGACGGGCGCCGATGCCGGTGTAGGAGCCGCGGATGCCGAGCTCCTTGGCGATCTTGATCAGGCGGGAGGTGGTGCCTTCGCCGGGGAGGCCCTTGGTCTTGTTGATCTTGGAGAGCATCGTGTCGGCGGGCTGCGAGACGATGGCGGCGGCGAAACCGGCGATGAGGCCGGAGCCGAGGTTGACGGCCGTCTGGGCGCCGTCCGAGAGCGAGTTCTTGGGGTAGCTGCGGAAGATCATCTCCGAGACCTTCTCGTACACGACGAACTTGGACATGGTGTAGGGGATCCTGTGCAATCGCGTCAGCCTGCTGTCTTTTCTCTCTCTATCTCTCTCTCCCTCTTCGCTACACATGTCTGTGTGCCTCGACACATGTGGCATGCCGAGCGGGACGACGGGGGAACGGAGACTCACTGCTTGAACAGGATGGGGCCGAATCCGGCGTAGAAGGCGCCGACGCCCTCGTTCTTGAGCATCTTGCCGAAGCCCGAGATGAGGCCCGAGGCGTAGGTGGGCTCGGAGACGAGGCGGATGCGGGTGGCCTCGAGGGGGCACAGGGCGATGTCGGCGAAGAACTCGGCGGCGGCCGAGGAGGCCAGGTAGACGGCGGTGCGGTTGTTAACGGCGTTCTCGTAGCCAATCAGGTTGATGGACTGCTGCTTGAAGAACTCGTATCCTCCGAACTTCAGGGAGCCCTGGAGGAAGTAGCCGGCCGCCGTAGGGCCGAAGCCGGTGAGCAGAGCGCCGGCACCCTCGGACTGGATCACCTGGCGGAAACCACCGATCAAGCCGCGGTTGTAGGTCGCGGGGTCAAGCTGGATTCTGGTCTTGACGCTGTTTTTGTTTTGCCATTGTTAGCCAGTGTTGACGATCAATGGGCGGTTTTTTTCCCCTCCCGCTCAATTGTTGACGTGACACAATGTCTCTCTCTCTCCCGGCTGTCCGTCGCGATGGGGGCCCGGAGTCCCCTCGGCAAGGACAGGGGGAAAGAAAAAAAAAAGGCAACGGAAGCTTCACGCAACAATCGAACGAGTAGAGAAAGTCATGACCTACACATCGACGGGGGTGAGGGCACCGTGGGTGACGGAACAGCAGACGGCGCCGGCAAGGGCGAATCTGGAGTAGAGGGCGAGGCCGGACAGCTGGCCAGGGGCGTTGGCAGCGGCCTTCTCGACGACGGCGTCGACCTTGGTCGAGCCGGTGGAGGGCAAAGGGGAAGCCATTGCGTGAGATGTGTGAATCGAACCGAGAACGGGAAAGAAAAAAAAGGACAAAAGGTCGAGTGGAGAGGGGAGACTTGACACGAAAGACCGCGCGTAAAGGGGATCGTGAAGTTTGGGATGGGTGTAGGGAGGTTGAACAAGGGAGAAACTTTTTTTTTTTCCTTTGTTTGTTGTCGAGGAAAAAAACCGTGAGGCCTTTTTTTTTCCTATCCTTTTTTTGTTTTTTGTTTTTTTTGTTCCTCTTCCGGGCGGGAGAGCCGCTGCAGCGCGAATTGGGAACTTGTCCTCTCTCTCTCTGCGGCCAAACCACGCATTGGCTCGGGATTACTCGGGTACCTGCCCGCCATCGCACTTCGCGGCGCATCGTGCACGGGTCACTTGCGCCGCCCTGCGCGGTACGTACCTCGACCCGGGCTGGGATCAGCTCTTGCCTCGGTTTGTCGGAAAATTCTCTGTATGGACGCTCCTTGCGCCGGCCAAGGTTTAGCCGGAAGGTCTTTCCGCAAAAAGTCTTGGTTCAGGTAGGCCAGGCACTTGCTTGTTTACAAAACTTGGCACGGAATGAAAAGGATCCACCCGTCGTCCACTTATCGTGCGCCTCCCACCCATGTGTTTGGCCGCCCGGTGTCGTCAGACCTGCCCGGGATGCCCATCGCGACATCACCGGCGACATCTGGAACCCCTTTGCAGGTTTACCTAATCCTCCAACGCTCAAGGTTTAGACGTTGATAATTCCACGACAGAGATATATAGAGATAATTACAATCTTTTCTTTCAACTTACTACAACACGGTCATCGACCGTTCTCCTCTCCTGCATCTTCCGTCCCTGAAACGCCCTCGTCTTCGTTCGCTGTCAGTCTTCTCGGCAATTGCGTCAGTCTCGCCCTCCATCATGACTCGAATTCTCCGACACCTGCCAGCCAGCCATCCCGCCCACTTCCGCCTCGGCGCAGAGCGGCACACCCTGCTGTTCCGGGGAATCCACCGCCCCAGCTGCTACGGCTCATCCGCCTCCGAGTCACCGATCCCGCTTGGTTCCACAGCCGCGCGCACACCCGGGCCGGAACTTGAATGTAAGTCACCGTCGCAGACAGTGGTCAATGGTTCGAGCCCTTCGGACGAGCTGTTCCCGAGTCGCATCATCACCCGCATATATACTGCTCTTGCCATCGCCGGGTTCCAATTATACAGCAAATATAGTAATATAGTATACACTGAGGGTCGTAAAATGTGCTTTCCAAACAGTTCCCATGTACCCCAAAACAGTTTTTGTGTCGTTATCATTACCTTGCATAGATAAAAGCTGCCCGCAAAGCACCCATTTCGCCCGACGCCAATACCCAGAGGCCGTGTACCATGAATGCACAACAATTTCCAATAAAGAGAAGCGACTGCCGTCTCGGAGGCATTATAGCAGCCCGCATCGTGCTTCAGTTCGCTCAAATAGGAAGCGTGTTGCCATTTTTACGCCCTTTTTTCTTTTAATTCTAGCCCGGATGGCTGCTCAATGCCGGCGCAAGGCGGCAATCAGCTAAGACCCTGCATCCATGTTATTGTTCTCAAAGAGGCCCAGAACGTCGCCGGGCAGGTACTCCAACCACGGCGGCATCATCTCATGGGGCAGACCCAACGCCCCAATGTCAATAGGGTTCTCGAAAGTGATGACGTCCGTGATGGGACCCATGCCGTGGCCGAGATACGAGTAGGTGGCATTCGCGTATGTTGGGTCGAACGCAATCTGCGGTCCGTTGTGGTGATGCTGCGGTGTCGCCTCATGCATATTGCTAGACGGAGAGACGGACGGCATCATGTGATGATGCTCGTAACTTGTCGAGTTGTGCGACGACGGTGTGAAGGAAGACGTTTGCTGAGGAGCAGATGATCCGGCAACCATCGAGCCGCCGGCATGGCCCATGGGAGAAGACGCGTCCTCTTCCCGGATGCCATCAAACCGCAGGTGCCCTCTCCCTTGAGCGTGCGGGCTGTCCATCGAAGAGGCCGAAAGCTGCTGGGACGAGTGCTGCCGGGACGAATGCCGCATGGCAGACGTTACCGGTTGCGGATAGGCAGTAGCAAAGATGGAGTGAGGCGCCGCCTCTGGAAGACTCTGCCGGATCGGGTCGTAAATCATGTTGCCGGGAGGCGTAGGTGCCGAGGTGGGGGCGTTGGATGTCTGCGGCTGGGTAAAGTTGTGATGACCAGATGCCGCGGCATGCATGTTCTGATACATGAGCGTGAGGCTTGAGTTGGGCGAGTTTGTCGTGCCCGTCAAAGACCACGCGATAGGCGGCATGTTGGGCGACGTGGGATGGGGAAACTGGCTGCTGATGGAGCCGCGGCGGGGCAGCCTGGTGCTCTCGTACTCCTCGCTTGTGTAAGTCTCGCAGTCCCATATGCCCTTGGACTTCTGGTCAAGTGCCGTGAGAATGTACTTGACGCCGCCCCAGTACTTGTGCAACTGCTGCAGCGATTTGTAACAGCGCGAGTAATTCTGGTTGGCGGCCGAGGCCAACAGGGAGTGCTTTGTGGACGATGATGCTCTGTGGTCTTGGGAGGACGACTTCTGCTTCTGACCCGCCGTCTTGGGGTCGGCCGGGGGAGATGTTTCTCGCGATGTGGGGTTGGAGGCGTTTGCGATGGATTCCATGAGGAAGGCGCAGGCGGCGATGTAAATGGGCTGGGACGTGAACGGGTTGCTGATGAAGCTTTTCGGATCGATGAGTTCGGCGAACGCCAGAATGTCAGCAATGGTTTTGGCGCTCGACATGGACAGCTCGCGACTGTTGGGCAGCAGTTGGTGCGTGCGGCTCAACGAGCCAAAGGGGGTCAAGAGGGTGGGCTGGTGAAGGATGATGATGAGCGCGTGGAACCAAAAATGCAGCAGTATGAAGTTCGTGCCCTGGCCCAGCTTCAGGTACGTCTTGAAGTTGGAGACGCTGAAATGAAGTCGGGGATCCTGCTTTTGGTATAGCCTCGTCAACTCGTGCTCCATCCGGGACAGCCTCGTCCACTTCTCCTGAGTGATGTCCTTGGCATTGCGGATGTTGTTCAAGACGTCAGAAACGCGGCCGTACAGGTGAATGATTTGAATAAAGACGGGGAAAGGGGCGGGCCATCCCGAGGCCGGGTCGAGCGTTGGCTCCGGCAGCGCCAGTTCAAAGTCATCGTCACGTATGGTCACGGGTCTGCCTGTGCCAGACGAAATGACTCTATCGAGCACGAAGACGGCCCAGAACGTGTCGGTACGCTCCTGCTCCACCTCGAGCTGCTCCTCGCGGGTGAGGTTGTTATTTTCGTCCTCCTGCGGCTCGTTGTCCGTCCCGGCGTCACTGCTTGTTTGGCCACCGTGACGGGTAAACCAAGGGTCTCTTTCGCCTTGGTACCTCACGCCCACCATCTTTTGCAAGCCAAGGTCTACGGCCATGCGGATAGCAAGACCTAGGTACATCCACAGAGCGCTGTCCTGGTCTGCGCCGAAACCCTCGTATGCCATCATCAGAAGCGCTTGGACGGCGCCCACGGATGGGCAAGGGAAGGTATCGACGGTAGCGGCTTTGGCCCTATGGGCATAATGCTGGCCTTGCTCGGCATGCGATGCTTCCTCTGCCTTGCTGTGCCCGAGTTGTGCAGATTCGGAAAACCGGGCGGCCAGTGCACATACAGCATCGACAAGAATCGGTTCGATTCTCTTCTCCTTGACCATGCGGACGAATCTTTCTTCTTTCAAAAAGGGATAGTTGCAGCCCAAATGCAGGAAAAAGGTCTTCACCAAGTGTAAAATCAGGGGGTGCACCGGCGCAGCATCATTAGGGTCGTATACGGGCAGGTCTTCGTCGGTGGCGACCTCCTCGTCACGGGGAGGCATGCCTGACAGGGTCATGCCCATGGGTTGGATCACACTGGAGCCGGAACTTGGCGACGTGGCCCCGACGGAGCCACCTGTGCTCCGCCTTCTGTCCCGGACGGAGACGACCATCTGCTTGTAGCCAGGCACGATGGCCGTCGGCCCGAAGTAGCGGAAGTAGGGCACCCTATGTCGCTCGGTGTGATGCAAGACGGGTGAACGGCTATGCGCGCTACGGGCATCGTCGGAGAACGACGTCGTGCGAGGGCGGGAGGCACGGCGATGATGTGGGATCTGATCTTGGTCACGAGAGCCGTAGTCTGACGACCGTCGCAGGAATGTAGGCGGGCGGCCAGGAGGGGCGGGAGATTTTGTCGGTTGAGCATCATCGCCCCTCGATTTGACGACGGGGGATCGCAGGTCCTTGTCCTTTGCCTTCTGTTGCCGTCTCTCATCGCGGCGGTCTTCCTCGTCGCGAGACTGGGCTTCTTCTTCTTCTTCTTCTCCTTCTTCTTCTACGTCGACCTCATCGTTGTCATTACAGTCGTCGTGGTCGTCGCCGTCATGATGGGGGTCCCGGGTGGCGGTGGCGGCACCTGAAGATTTCTTCGCAATCACTTCGTTGTAGCCCAAGCATGTATGACCGTTTTTGGAGCAGGTTGAGCAGATGGGGCGCTCGCCGGCGCATCTCGTCTTTCGTTTGCGACAGGTCAGGCAGCTAGCGACAGGTCGAGTCAGGTCAGCTTCTGCACGCAAAGAAAGGATTATTGTGTCTGCGGGCGTCGACGCACGAGAAGGGGGGAAGGGGGGGACAGGCGGGAGACGAAGGCAAAGAGGAAGCAAGCGGGAAGGACTCACGCGGCGTTGATTCTGCGTCTCTTGGATGGTGGTTGGCCTTGGTTGTGGACGAAACGGATCTGCTTTGGCGCGGGGGTCGCTCCTTCAACGATGGAGGTCATGGCGCGCGAGGTGAAGGAACCTCTCAACGGGCATGCAGCATGATGCTGCCGCTGCTGCAGTGGGCGGAGATTGACTGAAAGGGACAGCCCAAGCCGGCCCAAGGCAGCGCAGAGTGGTCAACGTTGGGTCTCCAAATGTTCAAGTCGGGCCCCTGTGGAGATGATGGACAAGTATCTCCCAACACAAGGCAGGGAATGACTCGAGTTTTGGCAGTAGGCGGACTGGGGTTTGTGGCTCCTGGGGACGGGACAGTTCTACAGTACCACCAGGTGGGTGGTTCTTGGGGAAAGCTTGGGTAGTGCTGGCTGGTGCAGGAGTCCGGGCTCGAGGGTTCGGTGGAGACGAGGTGCTGTAGCTCCGCTCGGGTCCAGATCCAGGGGTAGAGTGTAGGGCTCAACTCAAGCTTCAGGCGAGAAATCGGGTGACAGGAGGTTAATTGTGCGCTTGACGGATATGGGACATGGCGGCCCGGAGCTCTCAGGAGAGATGGGAACTGGAGGCTGTAGTTCGCATAGAGGGGGAGGGCAGTGGACGTTTCATCCCGAGTCGGAAAGAAGAAAAAGAAGGTGTGAGAAGCCAACTACTGGCGGCCAACAAAGGCGAACAAGGAACACACTAGAGAGGCGGACTGGGCCAAGCGAGAGAGTTGGAGGTTGAATGAGTAGGTAGCGAGGGGCGATGGCGGCCGAAAGAGGGGGGGGCGCAGAGAAGACGACGAGGCGAGGCGGGAGAGAACGACGATGGGCGTTGGGAGTTGTCCGAGCGAGCTTGTCTCGCCTTGTCTTAGACTGCCGCCATTGCATCGGAGAGCGGGCGGGGGTCCTCTCCAGAGAGTGTCGTTTGCTTCGGTGTGGTTCGTCGTGACCCGGTCGTCTCGACATGAGATTTTGGGGGAATATTTGGTCGAGGACGGGAAAGACGGGGAAGGGGAGGAAGGCGCGCATGGATGGGGGGGGGCGGTTGGGGTTGGAGTAGGTACTCTCCCGCCATGCAGAAAGTATCTTCCATGGTATCTGCAGTGTGGTGTACTTGGGAGACTTAGGAGGGGGAACGTCAGGTTTGCTGCACCCCGAGGTACCTGCCTCCCTGTGTGCATGCATGCACAAACACACTCACTCACTGGAAGGTGCCGCCTATTTGAACTGCCCTCCTACCTTGGGCAGGTAGTTTACCCGGCGGTGTGCTATAGAATCATGGGTACGTACCCTGGTTGGTCGTCTTGCCGGGTCTTTCCAGTCTGTTTCGCGGCAAGGTCACCCACCACCACTCTATGCTGAGTTCTGGGCGATTAAAGAGGAAGCCGCAGCAGTGCAATGCAGTGCCGGGTCACCAGGGTGCAAGGTCCCGTCCCCGGTCGACGAACTACCTCACACGGAGAATACCCTCCGCCCCTACCTACCTACCTACCGAACTCGCCCTTAGCTACGCGCTCTTGATCCGGGACGAGGCCATGGATCAAATCAAGTTTCATTCGCGTGCAACAAATGTCCGTCATGATTGATAAATGATGCTCCCTTCCTCTCCTCCCCCTTAAACGTACAACGAATGCTGTCCTGTCTGCCGCGGCGTCGCCAATGGGAGAATGCCCACCCAACATGGATTTGCAAACATGGCTTTCCTCCTACACCGGGACCTCGCACCGTCTGCGTCCTCGCGACGGAGAGAAGGCAAGACAGCACAGCGCGGCCCCCCCCCCCCGCTTTACCCCAGATCCCAAGCCCGCTCCCAAGTCTCGGCTGCCACGGGAGGCCGAAGCCGTTGCCGCCGGTGTGCTGGGCGCCATCAGTGACACACACCAGGTGACTGGATGTCCAAAATGGGAACTCTCCAAGCAAAAAAAACATGCCCCTCCCCCCCAAGAGTGAGAAGAAGCCTGTCGGAGCCTGGTATGGCTATGAGATTTAATTTTGTCACGTTGGAAATGGATACCGGCAAGGGACGTCTTGGATTGACGCCCACTACGGACTGCTACAAGGTGATGGTAAAATAAATAAATAAAAAAAGACCAGTAGCGCCTATCCACAAGTCCCCGCCGTCATTATCACCACATGTAAGGGTTTCCATGCTCGAGATTGTGTTTTTGTGTAAACCGCCCTATCCTATCCCCCCCCCCCCCCCACCTTGCCTGATATGCCCCCCCGCCTTTGCTCATTAGATCTGGTTCATCGCCTTCGCTATACACGACCGAGGGCGGATCCGTCATCATATGCGGACATGTTACATATATACCCTTTGGAGATGGGAAAAAGACGCCTCATCCAAAGACAATCGTCACGCCCATATCCTCGCTGACGCGCCTCCACAGGTCTGCTCCCTTGCCAAGCTGCTGCTGGCCGGGCGTCGACAGCACCACGGCCCCGTGCCCGTGCCCGTCCCCGTCCGTGGCGTGGTCGTCAATCATGTCTGCGCGTCTCCATACCTCTTGCGCGATGGTCCAGGCGCGCTGGATGTTCGTCATGCCCTGCCTGCGCTCGACGGCCACGAACGCCTGCCGCGCCAGCTCCCTATCGCCCGCGTCGACGGCCTCGCAAGCCGCGACGAACAGGGGCCACAGCAGAGCGGCCATCGGCCCGGCGTGTTTGACTGTTGCGGCGCAGTGGCTCAGCGCGGCGCGCGTGTGGTGCTGCACGAGGCGGTGCCGTCGCGGGTAACCGTAGATGCTGCGGTAGAGATACACGAAAGCCGAGTGGCGGTAGGCCAGGGCGTTGTTGAGGATCGACTGCAGCCGGGCGCGCTCGGCGGCCGCCTCGGACTCGTCCGTGGCCACGTCGTCCATTGTGTCGGGCGAGAAGCCTGGAGGAAAGCTGGGTTGCCATACCTTGAGAGCGTGTTCGATGGCTTCCGACGTGGTCTCGAACTCGCTGCGGAGAACGGCAATCTTGGTCGTTTGGCCGTCGGCTAGAGCCGCTTGGAGCTCCGTCTTGAGCGACAGGAGGTTGGAGAGACGATGGATGATGGGCCATAGAGTCGTGGAAAAGCCGAGCAATGTGTCGACGGATGCGAGGGACGACGAAGAAGACGACGAGTCAACGGGTGGGAGCGGGGCGAGGCAACCTGTCGCTGGTGCTGTCGAGAGGGGGGCCGTGCCGAAAGAGAGCGCAGCAATAACGTCGTAGAAGCGGAACGCCTGAGGACCTTGTCAGAATGGGAATCGCTGGTATCCGTCAAGACGGAAAGACATACTCGTTCAAGGAAGGCTGTGGTGGGGTTGGTGTCATCGCTGTTAGCATTCATGATGGCGATGGCGCCTTTGAGATGGCCATCGACAATGTTGGATCGGTTTTGTTGAACAAGCTTTCCGCCCCGCCTGGTCAGTCGACTCCTCACCCCACGGTGGAAGGTGGAAAGAAATACTAACCACTTCGTAGTAAACCAGCAGCATGATGGTGGCCAAAAGCTCGTTTTTGTTTGCTTGGCCACCGAGCTCAATCAAGCGCGCCAATCCCTGAATGGCCTGGTTGTGGAAGTACACCGCCTTCTCCTCAGCGTGCCCGCAGCCTCTGTTCTCCAGATGCGCGCTCGCGAGCGCGTAGATGGCATTTGTCACCGTCGAACTGCTGTGACAAAGCGGCAACACGAGCTGCTGGAACGGGTTCCCCGTTTCCGTCTCGCGCAGCACAATCAGATGCGACATGACGTTGGTGAAGTGGTCGACCAACGCCCGACGATTCGGCCGGTCAGAAAACTCGGAGAAGGTCGGGAACAAGAAGTCGAGATGTGGCGACGCCGCCACGGGAACGGGCGAGATCATGGCTAGCTCCGGGTGGCGCTGCGGCCGCGTGACGGCCAAGCGGGATACGGCGCTATGCTGCACCGAACCGCGACGGACGACTTCTTCGTCTGCATCTTCCAGCGACCAGTCGAAAGCCACAGAGTCGACCGGGGAAAACAGGCAGGCGTCGTCGTCGTCGTCGTCCTTGGTGTGATACATGGCGAACATCTTCCTGAAGTCAAACATGAGCGGGTTGCCATTCTCTTCCGCCTCCGCCAAGATGGCTTCCTCGACAGCCATGTCGTTCTCGTGGTCCAGGCATTCCTCCTTCCAGCGTCGCATGGTTGCATCGGGAGCCGAATAACGTCGCAGGATTGCAGACCTGCTTGTCTGAGGGCCGGTGTCGGATCCGAAGCCGGCGATAGAGTCACGCTTCTTGCGTTGACGAGGCTTGACCGGTTCGTAGGAGCACTCCTGAGCGCGCTCGGCGCATCGGGAGCACTGCGGGCGGGTTTCGTCGCATTTCTTCTTCTGAAGGCGCGATCAAAGTTAGAGCGGGTTCGGAATCGTCAGAGGGGGAAACTTGGGAGCGAGTTCATGACTAGTAAACGAGGGCGTGAGTGAGGTCCTACCTTTTCTTTGCTGTACCAACCAGTCTGTCAGTGAAAACGTCGCTTCCAATGTTTCTGGGGAGGGATATGTTTAGGGTCCATTCACTCACCAGTATGTGCATCCTGGTTGCGTTGAACGACATTCTGTTAGAAATCGATCGAAATGCAACAAGCAATGGCAGGTATGACATGACGGGTTCAAAAGAGAGAGACCCAAAGTAAGATGACCAAGCTATTCGGGCGGCAATAGTGACCGGGGAGTGTGTAGCAAACCAAGCGGGAAAAGAGGCTTTCGAGGGGATGCGCAAAGGAATGGGAACCGAGGGAGAAGGAAGAGGAATCGATCTTTGGAGTCTGACTGACTCACCTGCTCTGGATCTTCTTTTGGGGGCCTTTGGCGGGGCGAGTTTAGTGTACAGCAACATGATGCTCACGAGCTTGTACCTGCAGCAGGCATAGGCATGACGTTTTCTCGAGATTGTTGCGGTGTGGTTTCTCCCAGATGATGTGGTCTACAGGACGAAGCTGCCATACACCTACATCACGCACGGAGAGAAGGAGGAGGAGGAAGAGGGAGGGAGGGAGGGGAGGCAAAGGCGTGTGTGGATCGAAGCCACTTGGTTCAGAAGGCGAGAGAAAGCAGTCAATCTTTCACGATATTGGAGGGTCTGGCAGTGTGACGACGGTTGGGGTTGGCGGGCGTAATAATGTAGGGTGACGAAGGGCGGTCCTGGTTCAGCTGAAGAAAAAAGGAGGGGAAATAAGGTACTATTAATGGCAAGGGCAGGTTGTTAAGAAGTTGGTGGGCATCCGTAGCTTTTACTCAAAACCCTTTCCTAGTCCTTTTTTCTTTCTTTCTCTCTGCTCCTCGAGCGGCCCCTCTTGCTCGCTACTCGACAATCGACCTAGATCTGTCGGATCGGTGCCGAGGGTAGGTGCAAATCAATAGGGGAGTGGGAAAGCGTTTCTCTCGTAAGAGTTGGGTATTATGCTCGCCCTTGTTCGACAGGGCCGCAAGCTTGGGTTGCAGGGTTCGGGGGTTGATGCGCTGAGGGGAAGACGGATTCGTATATTTGGTCCGTCCTATGGATCAAGGCGTGGGGGATGGAGAATGGAGACGGGGGGGGCGGGAGTGAACGGTGAGATATGGGGAAAATTGGAGAGAGGAGGAGCAGGAAGAGGAGGGGAAGAAGAACAAGAAGGGGGGCAAGACTCGTGCTAGTCAACGAGATGCCACCTTCGGACAGAAGGATGTTCATAAATCGCGTGTCGAGGTAAAAGAGGCAGACACACCAAGGCGGCAAGAATGGTAAAAAGGGGCTAGATGATTTGACGATTTCCTCCAACAAAGCACCCCCCCTCCAAACACGGCCCAAGGTCAAGGTCAAGGTCAAGGTCGAGTCCATGTCATGCTGGCATCGGCCTTCCCAATGCTGACAAGACCGCCGCCATCACGCACATCGTGACCATGAGATCCTGGAAGGCTAAGTGGTGCTAGAAGCACAAAGGTGGAGAAGTTTGCGGGGTTACAGCGGCGATTTAGTTGCGGAGATGGCGTCTCTCTCATCTCTCTCTATCGCTCGGTCGGTGTGCTTGCCGCCTGTCAGTGTCTGCGTCAGCCCGGTTTACTTGGAGGCATGAGCTGCCTGGGTGCTTGGGTGCCATGCCGTAGGTGTAGGTCCGGGTCATTTGTTGGATTAAAGGGGCCAAAACAGGCACGGGAGATGCCTGTCGGCAATTGCTAGTTCATTTGTAAGTCTGACCGAGGAGCTCTCGAGAGGGATCTATCTGTATACTCACAGGGCAACTAGAACCGGAATAGAAGTTCTTCGTATTGCCGAACCAGGGCCTGCCTACCTAGGCTGGGACCGGTTTAGCTGATACCTTGGTCGCCGCATCTGCCACAACGCTCTGGGCTGACGGACAGTTCTCGTACCGCACCGTATTCCTCGTAACGGGCCGGTAACAATGTGCGTCCCCTTCTCGTTGATTTGAATGGTCGTCGTTCCCCTGGTTTGCACCGTTCGCAGCAGACAGCTGGAAGAGCGAGCTAGAGTGCATCTCGTACCTGTGAGATGGACCCTGCAGCAGGCAGCGACGTGGGAAAGTTAATTTGACAAAGCCGTTCGGACGGGTGCTTGAAGACCAATGTGGATTTGCCGGGTACCGCCCCGAATTGAAACCCAACGGCCGGCGTCTGGTGCCGCTCATGTCGAAAGGATTGATTGGGTGCGTGTATATGTATGTGTGTGTGTGTGTGGGTGGGTGGGTGGATGGGTGTCAGCATCAAGTCGGGTGACTTGACTCTGGTCTGCCACCCACCAAGCCGCTCTGCAAACGTAACCAACCATCCATCCATGGCCGTCTGTCACTCGGTTGCTTTCGCTCGTCCTCCTGGAAGCAAAAGTCAATATTTGGTCGAGGTGGTACGACCCGCGGGCGTCGGTCCGGGTCGTCTCTGTGGTGCATGGTATGGATGGTACCTAGCCGACACGATGCCACCCACGGTGAGAGGCAGCCACCGTAGGCCGCCAATGTCAAAAAGGCTTGCTTCCCCGCATTCTCGGCGGCCGCTGATCGAAGCCTGCGTGGTGTCTCAGTCCCAATGCAAGACATCGTCATGGTGTGTTGCTCGTCGTGAGGTAGTACCTATCTATGCTATGCCTTGTCCGGAAGGGTTGTATTCGTATCGATTCGGTAGGTCCTATAGGCATACAGAACGGAGTAGTGCGTACCTTAATTTGGCGGCCGTTGATGCGCGTGGAAATTGAAATTTAAAATAAGAAATAGAAATCCGGGGAATAGCTCCCAAAACAGCGTGTTTGGCAGCTGATCAGCAGAGGTACCCACCCACCTACCCACCCACACAAACTCTCGGCCCTCCTGTCGACAGGTACTTTAGGGTAGGTACCTACTACGTCCCAGGTATCCCAGTTGCCGACGGCCGAGGTGAGCGACGTGCAGAACGGGTTGTGGTGGCCTCGACATTGCTTTGCTGTGGAATCCAATGGGAAAGCACTTTGGTCACAGGCTCTTTTTCTTTTGGCCTGAGGCGCGCGCGCGCAATGAGGGAAGGAGAGTGAGTTGAGTTGCAGGCGCAAGTCCCGTCGGTTGCTCCTTCCTTTGTCCTTGGTCACTGCAACGCTGGTGCGGTATCCGTACACCAACATCCAACACCAGGAAGGAAGCAGCGAGCGAGCGAGGCAGCAAACTGTCCTGTCCATACATGTGTATCTACCTACCTAGGTACTTACCTAATCGGGTATCACATGGAATGAATGGAAGGCGGCATCGGGCGTCTGAGGTTGACCTTCGACACGTGCTTCCCGGTCCTTTCCTTCCTCCATATCCGATGGAAGCAAACATTCTCATCAACCCCACAACGCATCATCCAAGGAGTACATCGTACATCTCCATCTCATTCCATAAGTCGCGGCTGAGTCGCCTCGCCGTCATTCCATCCAAGACTGCTGCTCACACGAACAGTCGGTAGGTTCATCGGATGATTTCGTGCAGTTTTCTTCCTTCGTCTCGAGTCCTGTCTTCATCCAAACCATCGGTCTGTGCGACGACTGGCTGACTCGACCCCCTTCATGGATTCTTCAACGCACATCTGCCGCAGAACGAAGGAGAACGAAAGGAAACATTTCCCGGAGCTGCCGAGCCGTGGAGATGGCGCTATGCCACCGGATCTGCTCGAGCCCGCCTCCGGCAACTCTCAGTACCACTCTACCCGGCATGACTAGCGAGGCGGCCATTGCCGGCCTGACCCTAGTGCTGAGAGGGCCCGTCTTAAGAGACATAAGGTGGCTTCTACGGGTTTCTCCTACTGTAGAGAGACGTTCCAACTCGTGGACCCGAACTAGAGGCCCGGCTACGTCCGACTTCCAGCCCGGCGGCTTCAGGGTCCGCGCCGGTTCCGAGTGGCCCCAGCGCCGACTTCCGACTCCGGAACTTGCTGTCCGTTCCTTTTCTCCCCGACTGCCACTGCAAGTGAGAGGCAGTTCACAGTCGTTTAGCTTTCCGGATGACGGAGCCTGGTCGCCTGTTGGCGTCGACGCAATCAGTATCGCCCAATACTGTTAGCTACAGATGTGCTCACGTTGACTTAGTGGTGCATTCCACTGAATAGCCCCCATAGGCAACGTCGCCAAGGTCTTTAGGGCTTCCAAATCAGCGCGCCCGCGGCCTTGTCTCCATACGCATTCAGTCATGGGCTCATCGTCCGACAGGCGGCTTGCTGCTTGGCATGCTGCTTATCCAGCCATTCTCCTCTATACTCCAAGCTGCCACCTTCGTTGACCCTTGTCTTTGACTCGCAGCCGGCGCTTCCTCCTCTCATTGGTGGCCTCGACGTCCTCACCACGCGTTGCCCACCTTCATGGGCAAGACAGCCATCTTCGTGCCGCGTCGCTGCATCCCATTGCCCGCCGCACCAGTCAGCAGCTGCGTCGCATTCGCTTCTCCATCCTGCGCCCCAGCAAGCCACGGCAATAGCATCCGATTCCAGCCCACTACCCCAAAGTGAAAGTGAAATCCCTCCATCCTTCCGGATCTCCACGTTGCTATCGTGGCTCTCCAGACGGCTGGTTGTCCTCCCTTACCCTCATCTGATTGGCAGAGCCTCATCGTTCGTTCACCCCCAGAATGACAAAGTCACCTCGCTGAGTGCTGACAGTCAGACACAGAGCTATTTTGCAAATCCCATGTGCCCAAAGATGCACCGTCCATGGAGCCTGATGCAAGGCATGTTCCCCCACAGTCGCACATGCCCGCGCTCACTTACAGGGCATCAGGCCATTCCCCTCCCAAGCGATCCATGATCTCCCTTCTCTTTCCCATCCACGTCTGCAACCACCCGCTGCCGGGTCGATCATATGTGAAGGAACGAAGACAAGAGGCCCAGCCTTGACCGTAGCTTTCTGCATATCGGCCGAACCTGCGCAGCCAAAAGTTCACGTCTGGTGATACGGGCCAAGTTCCGTCACGGCCCCATCGGTGCTACCTTCTCAGCCCTATTGCTGTGCCTCTCATCGCCGATTACAACCTCGTGGGGTGTGACTGTGTGTGGCGCTGCTGTGCTGTACACCCGCTCAGCCCCCAGACATACACACATGCAGTTGGGCCATCCCCAATCCTCTTCCGTCCTCCAGGCACCGACGTAACTTGCCATCTTCATACCAAACGGCCCCTTGGATGTCGTCGATGTGAGAAAGTACAGACTCTCAGATGTTTCTCATTTTGCCATCAATCTGCGCGGCGACCAAACAGCAAGTGTTTTACACGCCATCCGCTCTCGGTACTCGAACATCATCCGCTTGCTGAGCCGAAGGCCGCTGGATGATCGGCAGACCACATAACCCTGCGCGAAGCTCGTACCTATCTTGTCACTCATCGCCACAATGAAGAGCCTGGCTTCTTGCTCTCTCTTTGCGCTATGCCTTGGGATGGACTGGCTCGTGGGGAATACCAGCGGAGCGGAGTTCAAAAGACGAGACGGGGTACACCGAATGGAAAAGGCGCACGTCACGGTGTTCCAGGACCTGAACCGGAGGGACACGGCGACCTGCGCGACCGGATATGTCGCCTGCGCGTCTAGCCTTAACGGAGGGTGTTGCCAGTCGGGCTACGCTTGCGCAACAGACTCGTGCTACGCAACGACAAGCGCACCGCAGACTTGCTTGGGAAAGGTCGGATATTACGCGTGCGATGCAGTAATGGGAGGTGAGTCAACCGAATACAGTTTCGTCTCGGTGGCTCCACCACAGCAGCTAATTAACTTGTCCGGCTTAGGCGGCTGTTGTCCTGAAGGTTACAGATGCGAACGAGGAGGCAACTGTGTCGCAGCGTCCGGTGTGGCATACTCTCAGTCGTGTCCGGCGAGCTACTACTTATGCCCTGCCAGTCTGAGCTACGGCTGCTGCCGCAACGGCCTCGGATGCGCCGTGAGCGCCTGCTACTCCACAGACCCGTCAACGTACACAGTCACTACGACGATGACGACAACAAAGGACGCGACTCAAGTAATGACGACAACGGTGACTGCGACGACAGTCCTCACGCCCTCGAGGCCGACGACGGCCCCAACAGCCCTGGCGACTCTGGATGCGCAGGACCCAGACCAAGTCGTGTTTAAATACTACCCGAGCACAGTGCCAAAGGAACAACCATTATCGGAGAACAACGACGACAGCGATGGCCTGACGACGGGCCAGATCGCCGGAATCGTGGCCGGCGGCGTGGGGCTGCTCATCGTCGTCCTAGTCGCGGCTTGGATCATCATTCGCCACCTCAACAAGGTCGTCCAGGCGGTCGAAACCAGCAACAAGGGAACATCCTCGGGCGCACAGTCGCGGCCCTCCATGTACCAGTTCAAGCCCACGCCGTCCGAGGTCGAGGACATGAGCGTGGACCCGCTGATGATGTCCCCCCGGCCGTCACACCGGAGGCACGACTCCGACACCGCCACCGACTTCACGTCACCGTACCGGGGCACGCCGGGCTCCGTCGGCGGGTACCAGCCGGTGCCGCAGGGCTCGGATGCGGACCGACACGCCAGCTACGACTCGGCGTACACCGGGGGCTACTTTGACGTCCCGGACCGGAGCCAGCGCGTGGATTGGGCTGCACCGCGGCAGCACGGATTCCCAGGGGACCTGCGCGCACCTGCGGAATTGGAGCAACGCTAGCGAGGCGAGCAGCGACCGCGGGAGCGTGGACGCCCGGGCGCCGCTGCAGGAGCTCGACTCGACGCCGTATGTCCCAGAGCTGGCGGCCACGCCAGTGTCCGACGCCGTGGCCGAGGCGCGCCGTCGGTCGGCGGGCGGGCTGCCGGGTATGAGCCGGCCGCCGGCTGTACACCAGCGTCGGGGGAGCAGCGAGGGCGGGAACGGCCGGGGGAGAAGCGACAGCTCGGCCGCCGCGGGTTTGAGCGTCGTGAGCGAAGACACGGAGTTGATTGGGCATTGGGGCCCGTCCTACTGGGCGACGGGTCAGAAGTCTATTGGGAAGGAAGGGTCTCCGTCCTGAGCCGTATCTGTGTCGGTCATGCTGGATCGATATCAGCAGCACCAGCAAGGTGGAGGATGTGGCCCGGGGAGGGGTTTTACAAGTGAGGCTTTCCGTTACCGCGGCGCCGCCGGAACACGCATCATATCTCAAAGTTGAGGAAGCGATCCCCTTTCTCCTCTTGAAGAAGAAACCATCGGAGTCGGAAGGCCGTTTTGGTGGAAAACCTGGGTTCGACTAGCAGTAAAGGACGGCGGGGGCGGGATACACGATGAATGCGTATGGCGTTGCACTAACGGGGCGTTCGACTTTGTGTTTTTATCTATTTTATTTGCCAGGTACGCCCACCATGCATGCATGATACCTTTTTCCTCGTCCTCGGCACTTGAGAACCGTGCCGTGAGTTGTGCCTTTGGACTGTCCACGCCCCCCACCATCATACCTTACCTGATAACTCCACACGAAACGACGAGACCCTTTCTCTGCTGGGGGAGGGGGGAACGGGCGGGGAAGCGAAGGGAAAGGGGGAGGGATACGCTGCTGCTGCTTGCAGGTCGAGGACGCCCCCGGCTCCTCGGGAGCGACGGCGGAGTCGCGGCGAGAGAGCGATGAGGGGTCTTTGAGAGCGCGCCTTTCGGGACAGGTTGCTCCGCGGATCGGATCCAGCCTGGTCGAACCCCCTTCCCCCTTCCCCCTTCACTCCCCTTGGACGACGCGGCATCGTCCTGCTACTGGTAGGCACGGGTGTGCGGGGGAGGCGCATGTTCCGTCCTGGTCTGGGGATGTGGGAAAGGCGGTGGAAGGGGAAAGGAAAAAGCAGGGCGAGAGGTTTGCGGGAGCAGATCCCCCGCCGCCGCGCGCGCTGAGAGGGGTAAGGCCAATAGAGGGAAGAAAGCTTGGATGGTCGCCGGGTAAAATGGTCAGATTAGTTCTCGCCACGACGAGTCGCGACTAACAGTGGCGTAGATGCCGGGTTGGAGGATCTAAGAGAGGCAGCTTCGTCTGCTACCACA
The DNA here is from genome assembly GCA_030867225.1 of Colletotrichum caudatum. Lineage (NCBI taxonomy): Eukaryota > Fungi > Ascomycota > Sordariomycetes > Glomerellales > Glomerellaceae > Colletotrichum > Colletotrichum caudatum. Next base: position 19,920 of record MU846368.1, read on the forward strand.
TCTTCTTGAACCGGACCGCGCCCGCCGGGAGAATATTGTCGGCGTAGGTAGCGGGATAGAAGATGCCCTTTACCTTTGCGGTTGGCCACGGTGGTGACCTCGGCCTCTGGATCGTACTTGGGATAATACATTAGTATCATATCACCTATGTCCGCCCGCGCCGGGGCCGTCCAGATCTCGTGCTCGAAACCAGCCCACATCTTTCTGTAGAGCATCTTGATGAAGACCGTCAGGTCGCGAATGTGGTTGGCCAGGATGGTGGCGGAGATGAAATGGATCGCGTCAGACTGCTCGCGGATCAGATTCTGGTATATCTTGAACAAGAAGAGTCTCTGGGATGCCCTCGCGTCCCTCCCGTCGGTGGAAATGAGCTGTCGTCGAAGCAAAAAAAGTCGGCGCGACAGCCCGCCCGCCTGGCGACTCATCGGCCAGGGGCCCCAATCTCGAGCTGCCTCTTTCGGCGAAGCGGCTTCTGGCATTGGGCGCGGCGCATCCTCCCGGGGAGGGGATATCCCTGGTCGGGTCGGGTGGCCTCTGAGTAGCGAGACACGGAGAGAGAGAGAGACACACACAGACAGAGAAAAGGCTACTAATTGATAGATATCGCACGGTCATGGCAGATGGATGGGAATCGGGGGACTCTGGCACAAGGTCTTGCTTCTCGCCTCCCAGGAAAGCCACCGTCAACAGAAAACTCTCGGGTGGCGTGTTTTCTCACCGAGGCGTTGACCCCTTGGTTGGGGGTTTGCTTCGACCACGAGCTCGACTCCAGGCCAGGAAGATTACACGCGACCTGTGAGATCGCAAACTTTTGTGTCATACGAACATAGTCTGTGACTGTTGGCCCGGTTCGAGTCGGCCGCAACCCCCCCCCCCCCCCCAAAAGACGACACGAGGGTTACACCGCGAGATCTGCCAGCCTCTCTATATTATGGTCCGCCCAGGTACCACCGCAGCACCGGGCAAGCTGACATGCGGGTGTGTTCGTGCCATGGCATGGCCGCCCACCTAATGATGGGTCCTCGGGTTGCGACGCTGATGCATGCCTCGACGGCTCTCTCAGCGCCAGAGAACAACCTACATATGATTACATTGTATGGATAGTAGAGGGCAGAGTGGCAGCACAATTCATGGCCGGGCCCTGCGCTCAACAGCAGGTCAACGGAAGGGTTCCGGGAGAAAAGCCTTTTCTTGCTGGCTTGCCGGTGGGTTAGATCAGATCTGGGCTGCTGTCGCTTAATCAACAATGACAGCCACCCACCCCGGGCAGCACCCCCGGGTTGCTAGGTATCATAGTCTTGTCCCGTGTGGCGCCAGTGGGCGGAGACACGGTTTGCCAGGGCTGAGTGCCCGAGTGAGAGCTTCCATGATGACGATGACGATGATAAACACGATGGTGGCCTATCGTTGCAAGAGGCTGAGAAACTTGTTGGCCTGACTGCTGAGGGCTGTGGAACAATCGAACAGAAGAAACCAACACATGGCCCAGTCGCCATTCGTTCTTCCGTCGGCACGAAGAAGAAGGAAATAAGTTTCCACGGCCGAGGGTCGCATCGGATTATCACCCGACAACACCATCGCCAATGCAGGTCGGCGGCGCGGCCCCCCCGGGCGACGCGTTCCCATTGGCAGTCTCCCCCTCCCGCTAACAACTCATATCTAATTCAGGCTTTTCTTCTCTTGTTTTATTCTGCCATTTTGCCTGGCTGCCAAAAAAAGACCGCCCCCGTCACCTCCGACATGTTCCTTATTCCTCTTGTGGAGTCGTCACAGCTACGGAGTAAACTGCTTGTATGGAATCGGTCCCTGCAACTCCTCCCATGTCCTGGCCTGCATATCGTAGCTCCCACCCCTCTTCCTTTCTCCCCACTCTGACGCTTCTCATCATCTCGCTGCCCAAGCCCGGTTTCCCCGCGCCCGCATTTCCCTCCCTCAGCGTGAATACCACGAGCGTGACGCCCCCCGGCGGATGAACTCGAGAAGTGAGGGGAGCGCTTGAGGCCACCACAGAGGTGATCAGGCAAGGAGCAGAGGACGGCGTGCCTTTGTTCCTCGGAGAGATGCTGTCAGGGGGATAGCAAAGGGAATGTTCCCTTGAACCGCGTGTTGTCGTTCCACAGACCCAGGCCTCGGATCGGCTTTTCCCCTCGCCATATTCATCCCTTCTCGACGCTCGTTTCCCTTCCAAACCAGCCGGGCCAAGCATCGGTATCCAAGAACCCCCCCCCCCCCCCTTTCGCAGTCGTCCTTCCGGGCTGTTTGCCCAGAGCCCACGTCCAGGCTCGGCACCGGAACTGGCCCAAGACAAAGCCGCATCGCGTTTGCCATCCCCAAACTGTGGCTGCATAGGGAACGCCATGAACTATGCGGCGCGTCGCGCAGAGCTCAATGGTTTTCAGCTTGTACCCGGCAAGCGCGGGCCGTTTGCTCAGGTCTCTTCGGGCTGTGCTGGATGCCTCCCTTGCATCCGGCCCAGGCTTTCGTCAAAACTGGAGGATGAATGCCCCCATATGCTTCGCATTTCGACAAGGAAAAAAAAAGAAGAAAAAGAAGAAGACAAGGAACAGCTTTGATATTTGGCCGGTGAGGGGGGGAGAGACCCCCCCTCTCAGAAATCCTTGGCTTCCAGCAGTCTGGGCTAGGTCGTATTGGACGAACCACCCCCTCGGCGAGATAGCGTTGGTGACGGGCAGGGGGCAAGAAACCATTTCGTGGTTTTTTCGTTTCCCAGCGGTAGCCAAGGGGTCGCGAGTGACAGAGGGGGCGCAACGCGTTCTCGAGCTGACCTGAAATGTCCTTGACACGCCAGACGGGCCAATCCTGACAACCTGAGTTCTTCGTGAGCCAAAAACTGGTACAGTCTGCACACGCAGACCAACCCTTCCTACAGACCACGCTACGCCTGCGTGGCGCATGTATGGATGTTCATGTTCCTGCTCGTCGCCTCCATCCCGCACGCTCTCCTAACCTGCCTCATGCAGCCCCTGCGCTCGCTGATAGGTGGGAATCGAACTGCAACCCCCCCCCCGGGGGCAAAGATGGGCTGAAAGGGTTGGAACAACTGTTGTAGCCTGTCGGTCCTCGTCTCCCGCTCGCATGGCCATCCCCCCTGTTCCTGCCTAGTAGTGATGCTCAGGAACCAGGTGTTACTGTGCCGGGGAGCCTGGCAAAGACTGGCGCCAACATGTCGTTGTTTTGCACACACACACACACGATGCTGCTCGTTGCTCTGCCTGTGTCTTTGTCTTTGCCAGTCAACCCCCCCCCCCCCTTGTCTGTTTGTCCCAAGGCCCGGTTGATGACCCCGTCTCCTCTCCGTCTCCTTCGTATGTTACCCAGAGGCGCGGGTGAGACCTCCACTTCCTATGCAGTCGTTGTTGCTGCGGTTCGTATCAGCCTGGTGCGGGCTGGGCCCCCAGCTTGCGTCCCTCGCCGTGTTAGTCCATCTGCGAGGAACACGGCCAATCTATCCGCTCCCCCAAGTCCCTCCCTCCCTCCCTCCATCCGTCCATCCGCCGTCATGGCAAGGCCCATGCCCGATCTTGCAGCTATATATCACGGTGCTATCGCCTCCATGTAACCGTCCCTCTCCTTGCCGTTCCCCTTTGCTCTTATCCACCGACTTCTTGCCAGATCCCTCGAATCTACCCCATCCATCTCTTGTAGGAACTTATTAGTCGCTCGTCTCTCCCAGAAACCTCTTCACCCCGACCCGTCAAAATGAAGGCCGCCGTCGTCCTCTCCCTCGTCAGCTTCGCTCTCGCCTCCGTCGTCGAGAAGCGCGCGTGCGCCGGTAACAACTGCAACCGTCAGGTCACCGGCACCCGCGAGGGTCTCCTGCCCATCAGCTCCCGCAAGGCCGACTGCACGTCCTTCCTCCAGGCCACCGTCACACCCTCCCCCACGTATGTCGACCGCCCCCCCCCCCTTCTCTTTACATGCCCGTCCCTCCTTCTCGGTGTAAAGAGGGTCCAATTATGGGCTGGTTGGATGGGAGCATTATGAACTGACAAACGCTATCAGTACCGTCACCGTCACCGTCACCGCCGCCCCTGCCCGTGCCCGCCGCGACGGCCACATCGCCGACCGCCAGGTCACCGAGCTCCCAACACTCGTCCCGGCCTACGCCTCCTCCTGCGACGACGCTGCCGAGTACTCCTCTGCCTGCTCCTGCTGGGGCATCACCGCTGTTACGAGCACTGCTCCCCGCCCCACCGTCACCGTCACCACCACCGCTGACTACTGCGAGGGTAAGTCTCCGAAGACTGTTCATGGTTTTGTGCTACGAGCGACGTGCTAACGCGAATATGCAGATTTGTAAGCGTCTGGTCACCCGCGGGGGTGAGGGGGTTGAAGCAATGAGAATGGCCCGTTTGTCTTCTTTTCGAGGCCTGTTGTGAGGCTGGTGGAGGGGGCCGGGGCAAAGCTGAAGTTGGATGACCCTGGATCGGAGGACAGCCGACCTCGACCCCCCCTCGGGTCCTTATTGAGATCCGTTCGAATTTGAATTCCTGACGGGATAAAAAAGACCTGATGGTTTGGGGGCACGCGTATTCATGGAGGAAAATGTTCATGAACGGCTTGATGCAGACGTCAACAACATTTAGTCTGTCATCGACTATGGTATTCACATTCAGATGTAATAATTAAGACTAATCTTGTACACGATCCTTCGAATCTGCAGTGAAACTAGTAGGTCATAACCTCTGGGCCGGTTCTCACGTTTGTCACTTCAGTCGGCTATCGATCGATGCAACCCACGACATGGCCGGCGCCAGGTTGGGTTCGTTTGTCGTTGCTATCGAACGCCTTGTGCATCTAGGACTTTAGACTTACAGCCTGAGACGAAACAGAGACTTCCAAGGGCGTGCGTGGGCAAGAGGCGCTTGCGAGCCCCCCTCCCGTTGCTGTGTCTCATTCCATGCCTACTAGCCTTTTCCCATGTGCCACATCGATAAGTTCCATATCGCGTGGAATTCGATAGGGCGATATCACATCCCAATGTCGCGAGCAGGGTTATAGAACGAGACAATGTTTTGGGGAGAGGAAACCGAAGCCGCGGGTGTCGGAACATGGATCAGCCAAGGCTGTGAAGCCTCAAGCCGTTGAACGGCCTTGCAGATTGCGTGATTCCGCCCCCCCCTCCTATCCCGGATGCCTCGCCGGACGTGTGTTCCACAAAGCTGGGACCGCGACTGTCGATCTTTTTCCCATCATTCGGAACCCCGTTTCGCTGTTGGCCTGTCACCTACAGAACGGTTCCGCCTCCCACGTCGAGACGCAACATTCCCCAAAAAATGTTTCGAATCGCGCGTGCAGCGATTGCCCGCCCCGATCCGATGGCGTTGCCCGCGTGCCTCTAAAGGGTTGAGGGGCTGAGGGGTAAGACGATGGTCCATCCATCCCTCGACACATCCACCGGTCGACGTTCAGCTAGCTTATCGGTCTTACATTTGGGTCGACTTGCGCTTGGCGGCCCATCGGAAGCAAAGGTAATCATTAGCTATCATGCTACGCTGAGCGACCTTTTGCGACCTCCGTAGCTGGATACAATGTGTGCTCGGAAGCCTGACGCACAAGTCACCAAAGATATCGCTGCTGCCTTTGTCAGGCCGACACTCGACGCCCTCTTCTCTGGCCGCCACCTCCCTTGGTCCCTTCGCTGGCGACTCCTCGCCCTCCAGCCCGCAGTCTTCCCCACAAACTCCCTGGTCTTGGCCCCGGACCTCTTTCGACGGCCCTATACCGTCATCTACATGCCCGTTTAGCTCAAGCCGCTCCCTCCGCGCGCTCCTGTTCAAGGGGGCCGGAGCAGGGACTGGCCGGAACGGCCTGCGGTCCTTGCACGTCGACTGCCACGCGGGCGCGGACCCGACGCCGATGACCGCGTCGGGCGCCTCGGTCGGGGGTGTTCTGGTCCTGGCGGCGGCCCATTGATGTTCGTGGCGCGTGTCAAGAAAGAGCGGGGAGAGAAGGGCAGGTCGGAAAGCAGCGTAGAGGCTGTCTATCCGGAGGAAGCATCCCATGGGTGGTTGGAAGGTGAGTCTTTCCGGAGGGCTGCACCTCTACGGAGACAGCCGATTGACTTGGTGAAAGTGCCCAATGCTGTGATATTACCCATGGAAAAGAAGATGATCATGTGGGACAAAGGCCTTGAGGTCATCAAGCAGACTCATGCGCAATACGGCTATAGGTGGAAGAAGGCATCCTGATGTAAATCAAATCCCACGACTCTCCTCCATGATTCATGAAAAGGCCTTTTTGGCCAGTTATTGTAATATGCCGCCGAGGGAAACACGCCCAACTCGATTGCAGCAAGTTGAAACTCAAACATATTAATGAAGGTTAAATTTCTATCAGTCACTGCTTCATAGTCTCACAATAAGAGGCGTGAAGAGCTTCTCCAAAGTACTTATCCAACAATTTGAGCAGCGGATACATCTGTGGTGACGACGTACTCAAGAAGCAACCCTCAATGTGGCCAGAGTTCAATGTTGGCCCTTCTCTCGCTCCTACTGGAAACTGATTGGAGGGCCAAAATTGAGAGTTTTGTACCCACTTGGGCTCTCCCTCGCTTCTTCAATCTCACGATGATCATTATCGTGGAAGTCGCATATATGACACTTGTCCGCCTAGTTGGCTTATTCAGACTCTCACTATGAGTATGAATATCTGTCAATGTTATAGCTATCACCACATTGTTTAATAAATATCATTCGTTTATTCTGCTTTAGGACCACCCAGCCGACATGTTTCTTCATCATACAGCTAGAACCACTCCTTCCTTGACCCTATGTTAAAGTCTTTTCAGACGCCTCAAGAATAATATAGTGAAACACTGAATTTCATAACTAACCAGACGGGAGTCCTTTCTGTTATTCCCTCATTGTCAGTCCTGTTAGGCCCGGGTGGGCGAATCATTTGCGTTTCGTTGTCAATAGCTCGGCGATACTCTATTGGGTTGCTCGATCGGTTTTCATACGAGCAAGGAGAAGCGCGATGCCAAAGGTGGTCTTCACAGAGAGGCTGAACTCGATGCTTTAGGGCTTCTCAATTCATGCACCACTCTATTTAGCCAACGAATCTGCTATTCGCTGGTTGCAGACGGTTGTTATTGAGGCCACCAGTGTAATGCCGGTTTACACTTATTAGTCGCCTCAATGTCGGTGTGGCTCGGTCGAAGCTCATGTGGCTGAGTCAGCCCACAGGCTCAGATAAGACGATAAGATCATGAGATAAGACAACGATAAGATACCGATAAGACGCAAAAAGTTCCATTCGAGATTTTTTGACGGGCAGCCGACTAACTCCCCGCGCCGTCGCTCAGACACCGCCATACACGCCCGACTCAATCCAATCCAAGCAGACCGCGATCATGGGAAAGCGCAAGGTCACCGCCCTTGAAAAGGTCGATGTCGACTTGTAAGTCTTGCATTTGATCAGCCGTGTACGCACGCACACACGCACGCACGCCAATCGCTAACCTTTACAGCGCGAGCCTGCAGTACAAGATCCGCCGCGACCCCAAGTCGTACGAGGAGAACTTCCTCCAGCAATGGGGCCAGTATGAGAGCCAGCGCGAGGTCTTCCTCGGCTCGCCGACGACCGCGACGAGAGAATACACCGATTCCTTCCACAACCTCGTCGACCTCCTCGCCCACACCGTCGACCTGTACCCGAAACATGCAGTCGCCTTCCCCGACGACCTGAAGGCCATCCTGCTGCAGCACCACGAGGTCCTGCACCCCGAGCTGCGCGAGAAGATTGTCGGAAGTCTGGCGCTTCTCCGGAAGAAGGAAGTCATCGACTCGACGAGCTTCCTGACCACCCTGTTCCCCATCCTCGTTTCCTCGCCGAGCAAGACGCTGCGGACGCTCCTCTTCCAGAAGATCCTCACCGAGATGCGCAATGCCAACGCCAAGGCGACGAACCACCCCCTCAACCGCACCATCCAGACCGTCCTCTACAACCTCATCACAGCCGACCGCACCTCGTCCAAGGGCATCTGGGCCGTGAAGCTCACGCGCGAGCTGTGGAAGCGCCAGATCTGGACCGACGCCAAGACCGTGGACGTCATGAAGGAGGCGGCCCTCTCCGATAACGAAAAGGTTGTCATCGGTGCTGTGCGCTTCTTCCTCGGCGGAGACAAGGAGCGCGAGGAGCTCGAGGATGACAGCAGTGACGAGGAGGCGGTCGACCTGATGAAGATAAAGCATCAGATCGGCATCAACAAGAAGTCCAAGAAGCAGGCCAACGCCTATAAGAAGGCCGTTGCAAAGGTTCACAAGCAGGAGCGCGGCAAGGCCAAGCCTCACCCGCTCAATTTCTCGGCCTTCCATCTCCTGCGCGACCCGCAGGGTTTCGCCGAGACCGTTTTCCAGAAGCACTTGCAGAACACCAAGACCAAGATGGCGCACGAGAACAAACTCCTGGTCCTGCAGCTGGTGACGAGGCTGGTCGGTCTTCACAAGCTGACCATCATCAGCCTCTACTCGTGGTTCATCAAGTTCCTCACGCCCCGTCAAGAGTCCGTCACCTCTTACCTGGCCTCGCTCGCCCAGGGAACCCATAACCTGGTCCCCCCGGATGCCGTCGAGCCCCTCATCCAGAAGATTGCCAACGAGTTTGTGTCAGAAGCCGCCGCCGCCGAGGTTGCCGCCGCCGGTCTCAACGCCATCCGCGAGATTTGCGCGAGACAGCCCCTGGCCATGACCGACACCCTGCTGCAGGATCTCGTCCAGTACCGAAAGAGCAAAGACAAGGGAACCATGATGGCTGCAAAGGGTCTTTTGTCGCTGTACAGAGAGGTCGGCGCCGACATGCTGATGAAGAGGGACAGAGGCAAGGACGCGTCCATGGGTCTGAGGAGCGGCGAGATAAAGACCAAGAGGTTTGGAGAGGAAGAGGTCGGAGGCATCGAGGGTATCGAGCTGCTGGCCAAGTGGAAAGAGGAGCAGCGCAAGTTGAAGCGTGCTGCCAAGGGTCTTCCCGAAGACGGCGGCTCCGACAAGGAAGACGAGGAAGACGGCTACAAGTCCGAAGACTGGGAAGTGGACTCCGACGACAGCGACGACTCGGGTGGGTGGATCAACGTCAGCCACTCGGAGGACGAAGACGACGAGCCGGCGCCGAAGAAGCGCAGGACAGGGGAGGACGGATCCGACTCGGAGGAGGAGGATGATGATGTTGATGAAGAGGACAGCGCTGCCGAGATGGAGAGGATACAGAAGCTGGCCACGACCACCATCCTCACGCCCGCCGACCTCCAGAAGCTCCAGGAGCTTCGCATGGAGGCCAGCCTGAACAAGACGCTGGGCAACCGCTCCTCGAAGCGCCAAAAGGAGATCGAGAGGGCGCTGGCCCGGCACGCCGACGACGGCCTCACGGCCGAGCAGATCGAGGCGCCGGCCAGGCTGCGCAAGACGACCAAGGAGGAGCGGGTGGCCATGGCCAAGGAGGGCAAGCCGGGCCGCGAGGAGCACAAGTCGACGCAGGCCATCCGCCGGTCCAAGAAGGACGCCGAGGGCAAGAGCACGACGAACAAGGAGAAGGCGCGCCAGAAGAACTTTTTGATGACGCTGAACAAGGCCAAGCACAAGAACAAGAGGAGTCTGGTGCAGACGCGCAAGGTGCTGCAGGGCCACATTGACAGGAGTAAGCGTGGTGGAAGACGCGCGAACGGAATGTAGAGAGAGAGAAAGAGGGTGGTGTATCGGGTACCGATCATCTCACGCCAAGTCCATTGCCAGGCGCGCCGGCGCACATGATTAAAGTTGCTTGCGGCTCTGAGCATGATTCAAAAGTAAAAGCAAGGTCGTTTCCCCCGAGAAGACCTTTCGTCCATGTTTCGCAAGTATGTTTCTCACGTAGTGTTGGCCTTCAACAGGGACTCTACGAAAGCAAGGCGAACGTACGGTTGTCTGAACCGCCCACTGCAGAGACTCGGACAACACTTACTAGGCACGTCTTGACTTGTGTGCATATCTTGATCCCTGCCAAGGCCGGGATCCTTTACGAAAAGATTCAAACACCGCATTGTCATTTGTCCATTATCAAAATTGGACAGAGGGCTCGTCGTGAGAATACGCCCTAGAGAACCCAACAACCTACGACTTGACTTCTATCCATGCTCACAGCAACCCTTGAACGCGACAAACCCGTCCCCATCAATCTTCCAAGTGCAAGTAATACCTACCGCACTCGGCGCCCATAAATAATTTTCTTCCGAGTACCTTGCAGGCTTCTCCAGGCCAGTTCTTCCTCCGCTCGGCCTGCCCCGAGCAGAGTCTCGGGATATTCGTGGCACGTCGTCCGACGTCGACGGATCCCGTTCATCAGAATAAAACCAAAAAAATAATAATATTCTCGTCCACTCACCTCTGCGGCGCCGAGGCAATCCTACCTCCGAGGTCTTGCATTCCGCTCCTAGTCGTCGTAAAAGCCCCCGCCTGCGGACGCGCGAGACGCCCGGCAGCCCCAGCAAAGCCCATCCGCGCTCTCCTCAACGTAATACCCGCAGGCGCTGCACGCCACCGAGGCGGCCATCGTGGCGGCGCCCAGGCCGAGGCTGCCCTGGACCTCGCAGTCGCCGCAGCAGGACCGGCCCCCGACGGCGCGTCTGCGCTCGCAGATGACGCACGCGTCCTGCATATCGCGGCGCGCCAGCGCGGACCGGGCCGCGCAGCCCGGGCATTTTCTCTCGCCCGGGGGCACCGGCCTCTTGAAGCAGCCGTCGCACATGTGCCAATGCTCGTCTTGAGGCGGCGGCTGCTGCTGCTGTTGCTCCGGTCCCGCCGGCCGTTTCTTCTTCTGCCCCGTCTTCATCCCCTGGAGGATATTGGCGGCGGCCTGCTCTTCGCCTTCGTCCGGCCCGAACGCGATGAGGATGCAGATGCACTCCACGCAGCGTCTCCGGCCGGGCGCCAGGGGCGTGTCCGGCCTCTTGCACCGCAGGCACGCGGGCCCCCGAGGACGCTCGGGCAGGGGGCCGAGGCCGTTGGGGAGTCGGCCCCTCACGTCTCCCTGCGCCCGGCCGTCGTCGCGCTCCGGCGGCGCGGGGGGAGCGACGCGCCCGCTGAGTTCCACGAGCGCCTGCGCGGCCGTGGCCCGGAGGACTTGCCGTCGGATGTTGGACTGGCGGCAGTCCTCGCAGACGGGCTGGGTGCGCTCGCCGTTCGCGACGGGGCCGGGGCCCAGGGGGACAACAACCTCCCTGCTGCATTGGGGGCACGCTCTGGCCGCCTTCACGCTGCTCTGCGGGATGGCGGCGGGCCGTCGGCCGGAAGGGGCGGAGCTCGGGAGCAGGGAAGTATTAGGAGATTCGCGCGGCGGCGACAATCTCGGTCCGTTGGGGTCCCCGGTTTCCCCGGCCCGCGGGGCAACTCCGAGAGGCGAGACCGCGCGGAGGAATTCCGGGAGCGGCATCTGGTGACTGCCGGCCCCTGTGGGGATGTACCGACCTTTCCGGTAGAGGGCGACCGGGTCGGATACCGCCGGTGGTGCTTTGGTATTACGTCGGGCATTGCCGAGTCCTTGCTGTCCGGTGCCGCTTACTGGATTCTCACCGAAAAGTCCCGCGGTTTGGCCAAGGCTTTGCATGTTGTTGTGACTCTGGGCCGGCTCGAGTCGTCGTCTTTTGCCACGTCCACCAGCGTCATCGCCGGGTCTCTTGCCTGTGTTCCCGAAGTCAGCCATGGTGTCCACTGCTTCTCTGTCTTGGAAGATTGTCGGATGGAAGGATAGCAGTCGATGATACTTATGCGAGGATTCGAGTTTACGAAAAAGCTGACAAGGCTTGGAGCAGTCGATTGGTGTATGTAATTATTGAATTGGTTGTACGGCACCACGATCGATAGCCGTCTTATGAGCTTTCTTATATACAACGTTGAGACCCGAACTGGCAATGGACGGTTGTTCCTGCCGTCCAATGTTCAGACAATGAGCAGTGTTCGGTGCAAGTTGTCACGGACAAGGAAAGGGGTGGCCCCGACAAAAGCACCGTCGACCGTTGGAACAAAGCCTCCTTTCAACCCTCGTCAACCAAGACAATGGTGTTGTTTTCTATGAAGTGAGCTGTGTAGCGCTGCCGGTGATGTTTTCCCATCCCGGTGTTCTCGCTCGTCGGTGGTTTCACGAAGCCGAGCCACCGACGACGGCCGGATATAGCTTTCAAGTATTACATCTCCACTGGCGTTCTCAACGTTGGCGTGGTAAACTGTCCTAGAAATTCCCAAAGACGGTTACTTTCCTTAGACCTTTGGATAAAAGAGATAATTTCTGCAGAGTTGCTCGACCTCTTAAGTATATATGTCTTGATTAACGTAGTCAAGATGCCAAAATACTTGCCCGTCTTACTGGATATTTACTAGGAACAGAGCGTGCCTATCTAACATTCGATAGCCCGGCGGAGTATGGAACTCTAAGACAGATGTGGAGAAAGAAACCTAGCACAGAGTCAGTTTACCTACATTTTGGCGTTTTCGTCCATCCCCGACAACAAGGGTTATCAGCCCTGCTACCTGCCCAGATCGTCTAGTTGGTTAGGATGATACGTTGTGGTTCTTCTATACAGCGATCCGTGTTGACGGCGGTTCGAATCCGCCTCTGGGCACGCCTAAACTTTTGTTCCTTTTGTTCCTTTTGTCTCTTATAAGACAAAAATAATGTTATATAGAAAACCAAAAACATACAACACCAGGTATTCGCTAGTCGTCACCGACCTAACTACTAATCTGGCCCTTACACTCTTTCTTTTTAGTGTTAAAGTACGTACGTATACAGCGGTTATCCTTATTGTATTGATGTGTGTGTAACTATCGCTGTATCTTGCATCCCTTCATGTGGGATTTTACGTCTAGGGGCAAAATGTATGTGCTATCGGATTTCGCTGTTTTGGGTGGCGAAATCCGGTCCTGAAATGCATCCGTTATTTGCTGTAGGCACGGCCCTTCTGGCTCTCATATGCCCACTTTGGTTATGCCCACTTCAACACCAATGACCAACATGTGGGCAGGTATTATTATAGCGTACGGCTGGAACCAAGGCAGCAAACATACTATTATGTAATTGGGCAATTGGCGCAGTGCAGGCTTATGCCTAATTGGGACGTGCTATTAACCTATTGTGATAGGAGGGCTTTATGCGAGGTATCTGGGAATACCCTTACGCGGCGAAGACGATAAATAACTTGGAAGGGCTGCTTAGACTGTAATGTACCGTTATGTATTGATAGGAATTGCTGGTACCTCTGGCATATGCAGACTATATAGGCAATAGAGGTACTGTAACTCTATTGGTTAACTTAATATATTCTTAGCCCCTTATTGGCTGTACCCTGCCCTTAGCAAAAGTGCTGTCTATTAGATAGCACCTGATGGAATAGCATACTATAGTAGTTAGGTTAATCTGAATTCTAGGCATTAAAAATACCAGTTGCTTAAATTTACATACCTATTTAGAATGTTACTGAGGATAAATTGGTCGTAATAGTACTAATAAGCACGTTTCGGCTTTACACCTGTTTGGAGGGCAGCACGGCCTACTCAACCAACTCGGGTTGCAAAAAGCGTATTTTTTCAGGCAGAACCGGGGCTGGAGTTAATGTAAGACATCGCGAGATGCTAGATACGCTTCCTCTTCTGGTACTAGGGAGGCGATAGCAGTGATAGCTAGGGCGAGAGGATGTTACGGTTAGTTTTTAGACAGTAGGGTTTCTGCTAATAGTAAGTAGAGGTTAATACTTAGTAACAGTAATCTTTAGGTATGTTATCTTACTGGTCTGTTAATTACTTAGTAATTAGTTAGGTAATTAATAGT
>MU846369.1:5277-33537 GCA_030867225.1 Colletotrichum caudatum
GGGAGGGTCCCCATGGCATGGTGAGATGGAGAACCGATGGTGCATCAAAGCATTGTCAAATGCCATCGGCCATCTAGCAATCAAGATCTCGGACAATTGATCGCTGCCGAGACAAGCATCCATCGTCTTCTGTCCTGTTTACTGACGCAACGCACAGGCCATGAGCTGTGGAAGTAACAAGCCAGAGAGGCGTCGATGGCGTGGCAGTTCATGTAAGTGAAAACCGACGTCTGATCTGTCATTTTCATGGTCTCGCACATATTTTTTTACTGCTGTGGTACTGAGTAAGCTGGTGTATGAGACGACAGCACCAGTTCATTCGCTAGATGTCTTCATGAAAGGCAGGTGGACAGGCCCCGGGGAAGCCATCCGATCATCTGACTGGTATGCCATCTGAAGGTGAGGAGGCTCATCATTCATCATCGTATTTGCGTTGTGGTAGGTTTTGATTGGATATGGTAACCGGGGGCAGAGCGGAGTGCGTGTGCTGTTGCTCGACCAGGGCTTCAGAGAAGTGGCTGCATCTGGCGCCAAGTCAAGGAGGGAGCAGGACATTTGAGTTGGCCGCCATCATGCTTCCCATGTCATGCGCAGGTCATGACAACGGTTGGCTGTTGCGGATGCAGTCAAGATTCCCGTCATACCGTTGTGGTGTGATCGGCTTGCTGTCGTCGTGCTGCATCTCCAGGGCGGCTAATCAAAGCGCATCTGCTGCAAGTCATGTAGTGTCAACAGTGGGCCGACATGCATTTCGTCCGTAGACATCTATGTTTAGCATTTATTTCACCAGCGTAGGATAGTGCAAAATTTCCTAGCTTCAAATCATTTTCGATCGGGGTTTGACGGAAAAGGAGTATTGGGCGGGCTTGGAACGACTACACTGGGATGTGCATCACCAAAGCTGAAGTGTTTTTAGTGATGATATGAAGACAATGGTGAAGTCGATAAAGAGAATAGGCCTCCTCCCTCCCCCCCCCTTCGGGGTCGGTCGGATAAATCAGACAAACCCGGTGATGCATCCGTTCGGTGGGGCATTATTAGATAATCCAGAATATGCATGATACCAAGCGACCACCTCGTTTTGTTGAATAAGATAGCTTGGCCCACTCTTCGTAAGGGTCCGAAAATTTTAGTGGCGGGAACTTCCTTTCCCCCAGAGGAGCTCCTGTCCCCCGTCCCGCCATAGCTCCGCTTTACCTCTTCCGCGAACCTCAGCTGCCCGAGGGACCGCGACTCCATCTACTCCTGTCTTGATCAATTGACCGGCCGGCCCTTGCCCCTCAAACCTGGTAAGCCTTCTTTCAAAAGCCACTGTGGGTGCCCTGTCTGACACCATATTGGTGCAATCTAGGGGACAAGATTCGATGCTCGCCCAACACTTTCCAACAACCATGACCTCCAGCAACGAGTCCTCGGACTCTCGACCCGCGAGGTCGCCACTTCAACCGACATCTTCTCTTTTCCAGACCAGAGCGACGAAGCAACTGGGCCTCTTCTTCGCCGGCGCCGGCTTCTTCCTCTTCTCGGCCATGGTCACGCGACGTGCCGTGGTACGCAAACAGCTCGCTGCATTTCCCAAATTCTATCAACCCAGCCATTACGCGGCAGGCAAGCAAGGGAACCCTGAAGGAGGCATGATTGCATTTGAGGCTTTGAATCTGGCCACGCTCAACGTCGTCAGTTTTGCCATGATGATGACGGGAGGCGCCGCTTGGGCACTCGATGTTTCTTCGGTTGACGACCTGAGGGAAATGGCCCGAAGAAGCCTTCACGGCGCGGCTGCTCAGACGGACGAGGCCGCTGAGCGAGAATTCGAAGAATGGGCTGCCAAAGTCCTGACAAAGTTCGGCAAGATGCCTGATGAGGGCGCAGTAGTGAATAAGGACAAAAATGAGGCCGACTCCAAGACAGGCAAGGAGGGACGGTGAAGTGGCAATAGGCCGCTGGGCCAACATCCCTTCTTTTTTCTCGTCGCGAGTATAGACGATCTCTGGGCACGCCTCAATACGGATTCTGCCACATTGTCTACGATGCGAAGATATGTACACAATTCTAGAAAGCACAGACCGCTTTTGATACACCTCTCACTATGAATCCACTCGACAAAGAGCATGAGCAGGCGCGGATTTCGTCATGCCTTGTCGTCCAGCAAGATCATTGGCCATCGTGAGGGAGCGAGACCGGAGTGGCCAGTATGGAGATGATGAAGCCACAATATGGCCATGCCAGCATCGGTTTCAGCCCAGGACGGCGGCTCGATCATCTACACGAATCCTGCCTTCCTGCTACGGCAAAGCATTGGGTTCTGCATCGCGACAGTCCTAGCGCCATACGCCGATCTGCTACCGGTATGTTGTTTTGCAGCTGCCTCGAACCCCCCTCACTATGCCAGCCGCGCGCATCCCCGATAACTTCATAAAAAGAAAGGACGAGCAGGAGATTTAGACGCATGTCCCCTCGTGATTTTGGCGGGGCTGCCGATTAGAAGCTAGTGGTCGAGGGGGGTTGGCAGGCGTTCGGCTTCTCCATGCCCGCGCCGTCAGGACTGCGGCTCGGCATGATCCACAGCCAATAGCATGTCTCGCCCTATCAGTTCTCAGAATTGTCCTCTATGTTTTTGACTTTTCTTTTGAGACGAGTCTCTGTCTGCAACTGAACAAGTGCTTTGTGAGCTGTCACGAAGACTTTCTCACTACCCGGGACCGTGTCAATGGCGCCAAATAGGCCGGAGCGGTTGACGCAGATGACGCCTATTCCCCTCCCGAGACGTTTGACCTGAAGCTCTTTCTTATGTCAACCATCATTGATGATCTGGGAGGCAAACGACCAGGAAGATACATGATACGAGCTGGCTGAAAAGCCACGATCCAGTGCAATGGGGCCCTGTACGCAACATCCAGGCACAGGCAGACTACATTCGCAGCCAACGACTTCACTTCGGGGGTGGAGAAAGGGTCCGAGACAACCCGTGGCATTGCAACACCCCGGTCCTCCCGACTTGCCCCGTCACCATCCCTGGTCTCTCGTCGACAAGGATTTGTATCTTACGGCCCTAGCAGATCGCCTTTTAGTACTTCTGGACTTTTTGGCTACCCACGCCCATACCCCTGTCCCCTACGGACGCAAGTACTGGAAGGGTGTCTACAAGGATTAGCATACGAAAGCATACTGTACAATCGGAAATGCAGAGATGCTTCCGCTGCAGCTATACTCAATGACCCATGCTCTGGATATCGGACCCGAATCGATGCCAAGTCGTACTTGGTTCTATGAAGTCCACCAGGCGGTAGGGCGCTCACGGCTCTCTCTTGTTTCGGTTTATCTTATAAACTTCATCACTTCCTCTACAGTCCCTCTTGTCACCTCCCTCACTCCTTTCTTCAACCATAGCATACTGCTTCGACGCCTGCCGTTATCTTTAATCGAAGGCCTCTTCTATCCGGCTCACGTACAGGTCCACCTGGAGGCAGCCTCCGACGCCGATCTTTTCAAGCAATGTGCCAGGTCGAAAGTCAACTTGACTCTTGGTGGTGCTAGTCCTTGTGGTTCGAGGCTCATTCAATCTTTATACTTGCTTATATCAAACCCAAGTACATAATCTGTCAACAACGACAACTGGAAACACAATGTCCATGGACTTCGCAAGACATACGCTCATGGCCGGCGAGCCTACGAATACCAACATACAGCCGGCTCACGGCACGCTCCTCAACAATGGACAGTCTTTCGACGGCCGCGAGTACCAGCGTGGAGACCCGGTGGCGATCGTCGATGACGGTGCAAGAGAGAGTCTCCCAGATGCAATCCAGATTCTCAACCTTCGAAACAGCGAGTACATGGTCGTGCTACTGAAAGCAGTGTGCTGGGTTCCCACCCACAGCGAGCAACGGTCCGGCACCACCTTTCTACTCACCCTGTACGGACCCAACCTGGACTTCCGTCACTCCAACTCCGAGCCTCCTCAGATGGGGTACCGCGGCATCGCAACTCTTTTCGGATCTTGCGTCTACGTTGGTCGTGAGGTCGTGCTGGAAGGCAACTCTTCGAGAGTTAGTCTGGACCCCGCAAACCGAGTTTCATTATTTACGGCGCAATGGGATGCCCTGTCCGTTCAGCCAGAGCTGCAACACCCAGTTTTGACCCCCTCTGCCTCGTCCTGTGCTTCATCGAGAAGCCCTTCAGAGTCCGGAGGCGACTCTCCACCTCCCCTATTCTACCGTCTCCAAGGACGGAGAGACTCTGCCATTGAAATTCGAGACCCCGAATCTCCGATCTACAAGTCTTCTACTGGACGAAAGGTAAGTTTATCGTAAAAGAACGACCCGTGAGATGGTGGTCCAAGCTGACGGTTCGTAAACAGTCGATCTCGCCCAAACCCTTCTTCATTCGCACTGCATCCTTTGCAACAAAGTATAACAACCGCATTGCAACGCAAGCCTCGTCGCCCGAGCATGCACCATACGAATCCAACACGTCTGCTTGGTCGGATCTTGGATCCGACGATGATTTCCGCTTCAATGTCGATGCGGCATTCGGTTTCAACCCCCCGTTTCCCGACAACATTGATCTGTGTATCAACGAGCCTCAGCTTGGCGGCATGCTGGCGGATAATGACTTGCAAGTCAATTTCGTTTTTATGCCACAAAACGAAAGCGACAACTTTGCGTCTGGCCATCCCGAACAAGAACGGGCAGATGGGAGCGTTCAAGAACCACTGTGGCCCACGCACAACATCCCGGGAGGTTCAGATAACGCTTGGGATTCTCTGCAGATGCAACCGCAACATGCGCCGGAGATGAGGCATCAACATCTCCCCATGCCTCAGCGCCAGCAACAAGCACCCGCGAGGCAGGCAACTCAAACGGACTATTACGATCCGTACCGACTTGCGGATGGTCAAGCCAGCTCTCACGTGCACTCAGGGCCTGCGACACACCACCCTCACCAGGCAGAAGCCTCGCATATGTCGAACGACACCCGCGCGGGATATGCACCATCGCAACAACCCCCGGCGGCGGCTGCCCCTCAACCCATTCAAGGGTTCCAGATGCAGCCGCGGCATCAGGAGCAATCTAGCCGGTTACCAGCTCCGAGTGCCCTCACCAGCTCCTTCGCTCCTCAGGAGGTACATATTATCCAGAACAACCGCCATGACCCACGCCAGCCTCATCCCCTGGCCTCCAACTCCTACAATACCGTGCATGAAGGAACCCTCCCCTCATCTTCCCAAACCCAACAGCCGCGGCGCAGCCCTCTGCCCGAGGAGTCACGGACGTCAAGCGCGCGAGGCACGCCGGTCATGGCTCGCCGAGCACCGGCACAGTCAGTTCACACGTTCTCGCCGGCCGGATTGATCGATTCTTTCCGCCAAAGCGCTCAAGCGCACACTAGTGCATTGGAAAACCATTATGAGCAGCTACAGAAAACCCTAACCGGCGATGACCAGCTTCGCCGGGCGAGCGATGCGCTGCAAGCTGCCCGCCGAACCACAAATGACTCTCTGCAGCTCCTCAACCTACTGCAACCGATCACCGGCATTCCCTTGAAAGGCACCGAGAAGAGGCTCCAGTCTCTGGTTGACCAAATCGTGGGCGCGATGAAGGAACTGCACCCAAGCGCTTCAGACGCTTCCGAGCAACACACTCAGAAGCTCGGCCAGAAGGTGCAGAATCTCAAGGACTTCATCGAGTACGTTGAGGGTGTTCACCCCGAAGTGGTCAAGCGCCAGCAGGATCCTGCTGCTACTGCTGCCAGTGAGAAGACCAACAACACGGTCGCCACTGCTGGCCGAGTTCCCTCGGCCCCTGCCTCGGTCTCTTCGCAAGCAGCAGATGAGTCTGACTCTTGCCGCTGGGTTGATGGCCAAGCTACACCGCCGCCAGACCGGTCGTCCGCAATGGCACAGAACCGAGACCGCTCGCGCATGTTCCGTGACATGACCACTGCTCATGGCCGTCGTCCGGAGCCCCGCATCAGCACTGGTCCGGACTTTTACCCTCCAACAAGCTACAGTCAGCCCACATCTCGAATCCACTCTCCGATGGCCAGCCACGCCGCGCCCGCCGAACCCCAGCACCCCGGCGGACACGGGTTCTACCAACAGTCCCTTCCGACCCCTCTCCAGCAGACGATGCAGGTGCCGGACTTTGGCACGTCGATGCAGTCTCGCCCGATGCAGGCTTACCCGCCCCCGAGCTCGGTAGAGATGATGCGTCCGATGCAGCCTGTCCCGAGCATGCCCCCTCAGCATCATTACACCACTCAGCAAGATGCCTCGTTCTATCTGCGTCCGAACCAACCCCACGGCCTCTACCAATCGAGCGGGGCAGAGATGTCCCAGGCGGCTTACGCCCCTCGGTCACCGTTGTCTTTCCAGCCGGGACAGGCCCCGGCTCACCCCGGGTACTATCAAGACGTGAGGTCCACGCTCCCGGACCGCAGAACGATTCGTCAGGAGCGTCCTGGCCCTTACTCTCTCAGCTACAGAGACCAAAGACGGCGTAGGGGAAGCCAGTAAATGGCCGGTGCCCGCGGCCCTGGTCTCGCTTCCGGTGCATATGTGCACACACATTATAATTATCTTCTCGCGTCGATTGCGCAGAAATCATCCGACACCTTTTCGTTGTTTTTTTTGGCTTGGAGTGAGCGAGTATCTGATATCACACCACATTATTCTTGGCGAGGCGTTTTCTCGGCGGCAAAACTTGGCGTTTCTTCTGCTCTTTCTATCCCTCCCCCCCCTTCTCAAAGAGGGGGAGCGAAGGGGTTGCCCCTCCCAGGTCTCTTGGCCGCTGGACTTCACGCTGGGAGTTTGAGCCCCTACATTTTCTATCCACCCTAATCTCTATTGTTCAAACAGAATGGGACGAGGCCCTTTGTTTCTGTGTCCTGTTCTTGGCTTGGAGCATAGAGATCTACAATGGCTTCGGAGACGATAAGAAACAAGATGGTACATTGATTATGGTGTAAGCAGATGCCTGGGGAAGGGGGCTATGTATGATGAGACCAGTGGTTTGGTGGATATTTGTTTTTGGGGCGTCGTTGGGATGGTTACAAAAAGTTGAATGTTTAAAATTAGTATGAACAAAGATTGATCCGTAACTCGTCTCCTTTGCAGTAACCGAAGAAATCGATGATGAAGAATAACACGGCATGAGAATAGATGCCTATTTCATTCTCCTCGGGTGGGTCAGGGAAAGGCATATATACACCTAAGTAGGGGACTCACCGGTCAGGCGCAATCGTGTCGGCGGGGGGGGGATCGGAGGCCGAGGTAGTCACGCACGGGCCCGGGGCTGCCCCTCCCCCGCCGGCGGGGCACGCCGGGATTTGTCCGGCACTTCCCCCTTTCTCCCCCACACGTCAACTGAGGCAGAACCAGCGACCCGAATCGGCATATGCTCCGCTTCCGATCCCTGACTACGACCGACGTCTGAGGTCTCTCCCCCGCCCGCCCGCCCGCCTGCCGCTGTGGGGCAGACTCCCACCGCTACCCATCTTCCCGGCCTGGCCCATGAAGGGGAAAGGGGGCTCCGCGATGGGTTTTCTTGTTATCCATGCCTCGGTGGACGGTTCCGCCCCTTCGCTTAGCCTTCGACCGGCGGTGCGTTCATGCAACATACCCATCGGACCCTCCTCATCGATGGGTGGAGTCCTCCTTCACCCCCTTACTTGTCCGTCGGGGGGGGTTGTGGTTGAACCAAGCGTGCTTTTGTGGTGAAGAAGCGGCTGGTTGACGTTTCGTGGGTTCGGCAGCATCGAGTTTCCACCTGCCTCGCATTTTGGCTCGAGTGGAGGAGGGTCTCGAATGGGAAGCGTGCTCCGTGTCCCCCCTCCGGCATGATGAGACGTAAGGTCGTCCCCCCCCCGGAGCCCGGCGACGACTTCCCATGTCGGAACGGTGCCGAGCTTGGAAACGCATATATAAAAAGGAGGAGAAGCCGTCCATTAGAGTGAGATCGGCCCAAGTAGCATACATCTCACTAACCCATCTCACGCCCCCGTCCTAATCGCCATCTCTCGCACCCGTCGCCGGCACGAATCCTCACGAGCGAAAAAGAAGAAGAAAAAAAAGCAAACAAAATAGTCAATATGGCCATCACCAGAATCGGACTCATCGCTCTCGCCGACGAGGTCAAGCAGGACGAGGCCGTCGCGAGGTTCAGCAACTTTGCCATCGACTGCAAGAAGGTAGGCCGGACGAGAGCCCCTTACCCCCCCCCCCCCCTCCTCCCGGGACCCTTTCCTGTCAAGAAAGTGATGTGCGGAGGCTGATGATCCCGTGACCCATAGGAAGACGGACAGACGTACATCGTCGCTTCAAAGGCGAGCAAGTGCAAGGTGCTGACGGACGTGCCGGGCTCGCAGCCGTGGACTGTGGTTTACGAGATTACATTTGCGAACGAGGCGTCAGTATTACCCCCCCCCCCCCCCCTTCCCAACCAAGAAGCCGATGTGGTTTGTAGTAGTTGTGTATCTGTATATCGATAGCTGACAACTTTGATGTAGGGATATGGAGTACTACCAGACTAAAGATCCAATCTACCAGGAGCTGATGAAGCAGGCCGCCGAGGGCAAGGCCACTGGCTTCATCGCGGTTTCGGCGACAGGATTTTAGGGGGCTGCTGGGCGTACGCAAAACTTGACTCCATAGCATTCTGACGAATTTGAGCGACGTCTTCCGCAACCTTCCCGTCCCGATGATTGCCGCCGCGGCCTGTGGGCCAAATACGCAAAGATGTGTGGCCCGGGCAGTCAGAGAAGAAGGCTTTTCGCTGTCAGGTCAGGATTCGTACAGGCTTCACGGATGGGCCGCACTCTGATGATACTTGACGGACTCGGGGATATCCAAAAGGAAATCGGACAACAACAGGGCCGAAACACCCTATCTTTCAGAGCAACAAAAAAAAAAAAAGAAGAAGAAAGACCAGCGGCGACACGGAAGCCTACAGCTAAGCACAGACTCAATCGAATATGGTTTGTGGCACCCGGAAAGCCTAAGCTCCCCGGGTGCGTTGTATTCGTGCGGCTTCATGATGTCCGCACATCTAGTAACGTTGGAACTCCGCACTATTCATGACTTATTTTGTTTATCTAGCGGAGACGGAACTGCGGCCAAAGACTCTAAAAGACTATTCCATACTGCTACGTACACAAGTCTTAACGTATCATGCGACAGCGCAACTGCTCATGTGCCCGTCACGGTTGGCTCCATGCCGTCTCTCTCGCCTCGAGCAGGTCATGGGTTACGGAACGATCGATATCGAGTCCGCGTTCTGGAGCTCATCAGTCTTGGAGCTGGGTTGTAAACTAAGGCTGAACCCGATGCTGACAACGCCGCTCTCATTCCGAAGCCGCGTCCATTCCCAACCGTCGGAAGGATGCGGTCGGAGGGAAAGGATGTTGTACCCCGGTAGCAGTCTCGGTACCGACTTACAAAAGACAGGACAAGCTCGTGGGCCGTGGCAGTATCGGCGCGTAAAGTTCTGCACATATGCATCGTACACCAGCAAAGCCTAGGTTTCGAAACCCGTGTACAAATTTCGCTGCCCATGGTGTACAGGGATGGATCTTGAACCGACATCAGATGCCACGCGCTGCAAGCACATTCGCCGAGTCGGCCTGAGGACTTGCCAAATCTTGCTTCACGATAGACAGTAACACCATTGGAGATGGAGGCTGGCCTGCAAGGTGTCGCCCCGAGTGCTTCCGTTTATGATCTAAATATGACTAGCATAGAGTTATTGTCACGGTAACAGTTTCTATAGTCACTCACAAAGAGGGACCTGGAAGGTTAACCGATGCCGTGAGCCGCAGCCCGTGAAGGTTCAGCGAAACCGCGGCAGTTGCATCCATGTTGTTAACCTTCATTGTCTCTACGCCCGTCTGCCCCCGCGGCAAGTCCTCCCCGATCCCAGTCCCGCTGTGAAGCAGCCTGTGTAGAGTCTGGAGTCAGATAGCTCAAACATCACGAGATGAACTCTTGAGACTGATGGTGGACACCCGCCAATAAGGCGGTCTGGCGTGCATACACTTAGGTACAATCCGTTCTTACGCCCAGACCCTTGGCGTCAGCATGAACACAGCGGCATGGACCACGGAAAGCATAAGTACGTGGCATGGTCCTCTTCGGATCACAACGGTTAGTTCAATTGAAAAGGAGAGCAACTGGATGCCTAGCCACGCTTTGTAGCCTTGTTAACAGCCTTCCGCCAACGGCGGCCCTTGTGTCGCCCCATACTAGTAATACAGGGATCTCAGCTGTGGGAGCGAGGAGTCGACAACGGTACCGGATAGAGGGTTTCCTGACAGTGCGGTAGCAGCGGACGTAACGGGCTCTAGTACAGAACCGCCGCCCGCTTCTCCTTCCGTTTCCGCTTGCTCGGTTTTGTGTAGTAAAAGGGCAACGGAACGACTCCTTCTGCAGCGTATTACACATAGCTAGCAATCAGAGAGATGCAAGGTGTTCAAACATTCCTCGGCTCCCGCCATCAACAGTGCAAAACTAGGAAATTTTATCACCTTGGATCGTCCCAGCCACTCCCGTGTAATTTTTGGAACATATTCGCCCGAATGAGCAAACATACTTTTCCCATTCTACAGTCGGCGAAGGGCATAAGGGCGTGCGGTTGTGTTCCCAGCTGTCCGGAGGCCGCATTCACAAACTTCTCGGGGGCAGCTAGGCCATGCACGGGGGTCGTACGACCCTACGCTTCAAGAGCCCCGGTATTCGCCGATCAGGCTTCTTCCGCAACACGGTCTGCGACACCTCATGAACCTTCCCGCCGGCAGCCGTTTGCCCTAATGTTGACCGATGTACGTCCGGTTTCCGAGTTCCGCGCTAATCGTGGGGAAAGAGGGTGGTACGAGAGGGAAAGCGGACAAAGATTTAGACCGGGTGGCCGACATGTGCCCGAAGAAAAGTCCGGGGTAGCATCCGCCGTGAGTCGCGAACTCAGACGAACATCCTGGACTAGGGCTCGAGGGGACAGGATCTATCCCGGCAGCAAGTCGCATTCATGGAGGTGCCGGTTAACCTTGATCTATCCTCGCCCGCCCAACCTTCAGCGCTTACCGAAGTGCCAGAGAGAGAGAGGTGAGTCATCATCATCACCCGCCGTTGCTAGGGTGCCAGCCGCCGGTTTGACCATCTCGATGCCCTGCCAAGGGAAGACGAACGCCGACTCGCGCGCTCTTTGTTCGAATTCATGGGATCCGTACTGTAGCATACACTGACAACGAGGCTCTGTGTAGGCCGAGATGCCCCTCCAGCTCAGGCTTGCCTGTAATCAGTCTAGTTCGGCGGCGGAGGCCGTCTCCGATCCCCACGGTAGCCCGAAACTGAGGTTTTGAGTGGGATATTTTAGCTTTTGGGACAAAAACTATGCATAGCACACTTCGAGGCGTCATCTCGTAGATGAGCATAACTTGTCGTGTACCCGTAAGGCTGGCCGCGTTGTCAGCGTGTAACCGAGGTAACTGACACCACCACTTAAGTTGTATATGTCGTGGGATTTGAGGCTGTAGTTCCAGACGGTGGGGTTCCTCGCTGCTGACATTGGTTTCAACGAGACGCTCCCTTCCGGTTTGTCGACTTGTTAAGTCGGGACACAGTCAGCCATTACTGACAGCTGCTCAACAGTAGGAGGTAGCAAGTCTGAGACTCCACTATGCAGGCTACGCACGTCAGTCGGTGAGATTCGGACAGGCCACGCCCATCAGCATCTTTTCGTCGAGGTGCCCGTAAGCTGACGGCTTTTGCCTCGTTGTACCGCTTCACCTCTCAACCTCTGACAGACTCAAAGTAAGAGTTTGTGCAACATGGAACAGACATGGATACTTGGGTTAGGGTGCTTATTACCCGCGAGCAAGGCCCTTTTAGCGCAACCCGAACGACTGGCACTGAGCGCGCCAACGCGACATAAGATTTTCGCCGGAAGCCTGAAGCTTTCGGTAAAGACTTGACACGTTTCTAGCATCCTACCGGGGGCCAGCCAATGGTTTGGGCCAAGATACTTGAACGCTCGTGCTGCGAGGACGATCTTGCCGCAATCAGCATAGAGTTTGGCAACGACTAGGGCAGAGATTACCTTGTGTCAATGATGCGGCAAACTTCCCACTCGTGGGCAAACCAATCCTCGAGGGATTGAGAAGTTCCGCGCCTGTCGATAACATTAGCCCTGGCACAGATTTCACACAAGGGCTAGCCAGCGGCCGTCTTACAGAGTGTCCGGGTGACCATTCCTGACAACAGATCCCCTGGGCATGCACAAAGACTCCATGACGCCGGCTATTGAGGCATCAATGATGTCACAAAAACCCCATGAGGCAGACTTATCTGTTCTGCGGCGAACCCAGTATTGGGATGATCGTCGAGGCCCTGCTCTGGGTTTTGGATATTCAACGGATCGAGCATGGTGTAGCGCCAGGGTTCGTCCTCGTATGAGGGTAAATCAGTAGACCATACTTTCGATAGCCGTCGTCTGATCATCAGGTGGAAGGCGGCAAGTGCGACGGGTCTGGTCGTCGCCCGGGCAGTCCTGACTACCTATCCCTCCCTATCAGACATTGCCCGTCACTGCCAAGGCATGGGGTGAGATCCAAAAAGAAGGTTTCCCGATCGCGTGACCCTGCCAGTCCGCGGAGAGAACATATAGATACAAAGAGAGACTTGGGTCAAGTCACTCAAAGACCCCACCAGGTACTTTTGGCCGACTGTAAGAGATGCTGCTGCTGCGCCAGGGTTAAGAAATATGCTCGCGCTGCAGCCACTGGTATTTCGTACTGCTCCCGTTTACGATTAGCTGGGCCGAGCCACAGTTGTCGCCAGCAATCGTCTCAATTCGTAAAATTCGCGTCAGTTCGTGGTTGGCGAGGGCTGGATACGCGGCTGGGCACATGTAACAGTGGCGGTGACGGTAGCAACACGTCGGGCGAATCAACCGCAGGAGCGAGAGCGAAACGAGGCTGGACGAGGGGAATTGAGAGACTTGGCAACACGCCGATTCCCGTTCACACGTTGAGAAGGGGGAAGTGTTGAGATGGCCGCTGTACGTCGAATGGGTCACCCCGTCGAATTGGAAACTTTTGGGTTCGAGAATGTGGTGGCGAGCAAGGCCCCTCCCTCCCCCGGGGACATTTGCAATAGAACGAGATTGGCATGCAGGATTAGAGTTGAGTATAGCTGGGAAACTGGATGCCGGGCCGTGGCTGAGGCCAAGCTTGCTGCATCCTGCGTATTTTGCATTATGCCCAGCTGAGTCGTCGATGCAACTGCTCCTCCCTCCTTCCTGCTTGGCGCGAAACAACGACCGAGTCCCGGGCGGATCAATATATGTACCGCGTACGATGTGCGATGTAAACTAGGTAGGTAGGTACGATGTACATACGGACCCCTCCTGCCGTGAACGTTTGTTCTTGACACCTCCTTGGATCCGAGGAAGGTCCGCCCATCCATCATGGCTCTCGTCCACGAACCAGGGACCATCGGCCGTCCACCGCAGTCCGTCTACGTGCACCCCTGCAGCTCGCTCATCCGCAGTCAACTGCAGTCATTCGCAGCTCGGCCGCGTCAACAGCCAGCCTCCTTTGCGAGATCCTTGCCAACGACTCGCTGTCTCCAGAGGACCCCGGAGTCCTTGGGTCCCTGACGGCGAAAACTCACGCACCCGTCACCCCGAGCCAGCGAAGCGCAATACCAATGACAAAAGGACAATGCCAAGAAAGGCCAAGATAAGCGCCTATACGACAAGTACGAACAGCCGTCGTTACAACAAGCGCGCCTTGTCCTCCCTCATTTATCAAATCGTCGCAGGGGAGTCGAAACTTTCCAGCTTGTTTCTGCCCCCCCCCCCCAAAGCTGCCCAACATACATTATAACTACCATTTGGGGCGTTGCCTTGCCATCAACCCTGGCTACCTACAGCATGCAGCCTGCTTACCCCCCCCCCCCCCCCCCCTTCCACCATGGGGCTCCCAAAGTGGAAAGTTACTGCTACTAAAGAGATTGGACCCTCGCTCACCCCGGCTGCTCCACGGCGGAGGGCCCTCTCCCCCGTTCGGCATCGCGAGCCACCGATGCTTTGCGCAAAAAAGCCGCGCTCGCGTTCACACTTGTTCCCGGCCAGCAGCCGATCCTCGATCGCCTGCCTAAGATACGGACCCCCTTGTCAGGGAACCCAGGCCCATATATCACGTTTGACGGTTGGTCATCAGCCGTGTGTACCCATTCCTCTCCGTTCCCGACGATGTGGACAGAGTGGGACGGGGCGAGACGCCATTGCAGCCCGACTGGCAGCTTCCACCCACCATGGTGGCAGCATAGCAAAGGGGGTCTGTATGATGGGATGGGACGATAAATGAACAGAGCAGAAGACGCTGGGAGAAGCCGAGTACGATACAGTCTGAGCGCTGCGGCACAGATGGAATACGGCGCCGAGTTCGGCTCGAGCAAAGGTGCTGCTTCGTCTCTGCTGAGAATGGGGCTATTTTCGCGCTGAGCATTACGAGCTTGACTTGTCGTCAGACTCTTCTTCTTCCCTCTTCTCTGCAACACGTGGGCGTGGGCGACAGTCGATCGTGCCCACCATCGAAGGCCGACGGAAACTTACGTATAAACCCCCGTCTCATGTCGACCAGGACAAGAAAACGGATGGGCGGTTCCCAAAACCAGAATGGGCCCAGCCGACAAGGTGTTTTCGAGTCCCAAACAGCCAGATTCAAGGGGCTCCCCGGTATAATCAGCTCAAAGACATTCGGCCCAAGTAAACAGGTAAACTCACACGGTGTCATTGCCAGCATCTTGCCTTTAAGGGGGGCCCCTTCAAACATTGCCATCGGCCAAGCCTGACAGTTGGCGGGAGGCAAACAGCTTTGCACATAATGGACAAATAAGGGGAAATCCCCTTCCCCGACTCATCATGGGGCCGGTCAGCCTCGGAGCGCGGGGTTTACAACTCTCCGTGCCCGCCCTCCGTCAAACGCCGAACATGAAATTTCGATTTCCAAGCAACGGGAAAAAAGCCACCTTTCTTTGATGCGCAGCAGACGGTCAGACACACGCCCCCTCCTCCCCGCCAGTGTCAACACCCCCCCCATTTTTTCATTTTTTTTTCTTTTCATTTTTTCTTTTCTTTCGCAAAGATACCCATCTCTAGGTGACCTTATTTCGCCATGGACATACCGTGTTTAGTCGAACTTGCGCCTTAGAAGCGCCAGAATGTAGGCAGGCTCTTGGGGCCGACAGGAAGTTTGTACAGGGGCGGACACATGTTCAGACGGTTCCCGGCGTGTGGCCGAAAGAGGTTTTTTCTCTCCACCGTTCCGGTGGACTGCCCATGTCCTTCACTTACGGTGTGAGATGTGCTTCTCATTCCGTGTATGCCCGTGCGTGCGTGCGTGCGTGCGTAGTGGTGTTGTGGTATCTGCGCAGACTGTTGGCATCTGCGCCCGACCAATTGACCCGCCGCGGACGGCGCCAAGACCCATCGAACAACATGCTGCTGGTGCCGCTGCCGCTGCACGGCACCCCCTCCCCGACCGCCGCCTCTTGTGTTGATCGCCCGACAGGGATGACGGATGCGACCTACCTGGGGCGGGGAGCAGGAGGATACAGTATTCGTAGGTAACCTTTTGCCTAGTGGCTTAGAAGCCAGGGGGACGTAACGACAGCTGACGTTTCTGCCGCCCGCCCGCCCGCCCGCCGACTCGGCGGACTTTGAGAGAGAGAGAGAGAGAGAGAGAGGGTGATGGGACGAGGAGGTTACCATCTAGCTACTGTTTCGGCCCCCAACCCTCTCTTATTTAACACACCCCCAAAGAGACGCTCATGAACAGCCTGTGCAAGTGGGGAGGGTGCCGCAAGAAGCATGAAGAAGGTTTGAAATCAAACTGGGGGAGATCTCTCTTTCCCATTCCCCTTCTCTTGAGATTGGGAGAAGGGGCGGCGGCTGGGTACGGTGAACACCGTTTACCAGTATGGCCCGCGTCCGCTCGCCTCTACATTTCACTTGGCAGCATTCAATGGCACTTTTGATGATGGAATCTGACGGATAGACTTGTTCGCCCGTCTCCCGTCCTCCCCTGCCCCGGGGATGGGAGGGGAGGGGGCTGGAGATGATTTGCGACGGTGGAATACAATAGTACGCGCTTGGGGAGAGAGAGAGAGAGAGGGAGAGAGAGAGAGAGGGAGAGAGAGAGAGAGGGAGAGAGAGAGAGAGGGAGAGAGAGAGAGAGGGAGAGAGAGAGAAAAAGTCATGACGTGGGAAAACCCCGTGGCTCATCGGCGACCTGTCCCCCTTGGCAACTAACTAACTTTTGAGCGTCGCATTCGCTCGAAACCCTCCTCAGCACCTCCCCCACTGCAATGTACCTACCCTGCTGCCGTTGCTGCGCGCATATGCCAAGGAAAGCGACGAAAGCGAGGAAAGCAACGGAGCTGGTTCCTATGCATTTTCAAAGGTGGGTGGGGGGGCTCTGTACGCGTATCGGCTCGCCCTCCCCGGTCCGGGGAAAACGCTCCCTCTCTTGGATACGTCCTTTTCGCTGCAACACTATGTCAGTCGCACCAATATGATTTGGCATGGATAGGATATGAGGATGGCGGGGAGGGATGAGGAGAAGAGAAAACGAGATGGAATATTGATTTGAGTTGAAGAATTAAACCGAAAATAAACCTGGCGCCGGGGGGGGGGGGGGGCGTTCGACAAAATGTACAACCTACCTAGATGGGGAAAGGCCTTCGCTCTTCAGCGTTTTGTTTATTGGGCTTTGTTCTTCTGACATCCTCTCTCAACCACTCGCTCGGAACTAGATAAAACATGAGAGAGAAAAAGAAGAAAAAAACCAAACTACCACGAGCCTCTTCTTTTGGGGAGGGGGGGTCCTTTACCCAATCAGGCAAATGTTGTCCGAATGGTCAGAGTGGTTTTTTTTTTTTTTTGGTTGGTTTTGGGTACGTCTGCATTTCTTTCTCCATCTCTTGCGTTCTTTGCACGCACGCGCACACGCACACACATGTACATACATATACGGATACGCCTTCCAGAAAAGAAGAAGAAAAAAGCTAATGTATTGTACTTTGACCCCCCCAGCCTTATGCAAGCTCTGTGTGCCCGCGGAGAGACAGGGAGAGACAGGGAGAGACAGGGAGAGAGCTATAAGCAAGGGGTGGGTGATAAAGGGGGGGGGGGGGGGGCGTGGTTAAAGGACAAAACCGTCTATGCGCAGTTTGCAGACTTTGGCTGTCAGAACGTTTGGGGCCATGGAAGATGTGTAATCAAGAAAATAATGCTTTGTACAATTAGGATATTTTGATTTGTATGTTGCGCGCGCGATCGGTTCGTCGTAACATGGTATCATTGACCCTTAAACCTCCCCCCGCCCTTGGCCCGTCTTACGACACTTCCAATCGGGTCCCCGATGGTGATTAGGCTTCCTCGGCGGCCGAGGAACACTCTCGACTCTTCCACACACCCACGAGATGAACAAAAAAGGAGGGGAGGGGGGAGAAAGAATAACAAAATGTAGACGATGAGGACCGGTATCCTGAACGCCTCGGCGCGCCGCCCCAGATTCCTCTTACGGGTCTTGCCCGCCGTCCAGAAAAAGCAACGCCTTCGCGGTGTATCGTTAACAAGAAAACAAAAAAGAGTCAAATAAACGCAAACCATTGCCCCGGTTCTTTTGCGCCCAATGCCCATCGTCGGGTCCAGAAGCCCCTCCCCAAAAATAAAACTCCACAACTCATAAATCCCGTGACGATGAAAAGAAACTGCCCAAAGGCCCGAGAACTCTCTCTCCCTTTCTCAAGTATCTTTTACAGCCGCAATGGCTCGCCATCGTAGCCTCCGTAGATCATCGGGTCGCCCATGCCCATCATGACTTCTGGGTTCGGGCAGTTGAGGACGTGGGGTTTGATGGTTCCGAACTCGGACTCGACGAGGCCCTGGCTCAGCATGTCCATGCCGGCGAGGCCCCCCGGGTGTTGGAAGAACTGTTGCGCGAGGTCCATGGGAGCGGGCACCGCCTGTCTGGGCATGTTCCACTGCTGCTGGTACGCGTTGTTCAAGGGTGAGGACTGGTTTTGCTGCTGCTGCTGCTGCTGCTGCTGCTGCCGCTGCTGTTGCCGCTGCTGCTGCTGGAACATGGCAGCGGCCGGGTCGATGGGCGAGGCGGCCGAGTCAACGTCGAACTCGGTATAGCCCGTGGAGAAGCTCTGCGGAGACATGGTCATCGGGTTGTTGTGGCCGCCAAACACGGCTTTGCGGTAGTCGGCTTCGAACTCAGAGTGGTCGACCTCGGAGGAGCTGGCGCGGTCCGATCGTTCGCAGCCCGAGGCAGAGTCGGCCTCGACCTTCATCGCCTTCTCGATGTCGCGCTCCCTTTGTTGCTCTTCCAGCTGGTGCGCCAGCTCGGCCAAGCCCGCCTCGTCTTCGGGGAAGACGGAGTGCACCGGCAGGTCCATATCGCTGTTTGGGCGGATGCATCCCAGCTTCTGGGCGATGTTGTGGATAACGGGCTGTCCCCTGTCGTTGAGCTCGGGTTCGCCCAGGTCCCATTGCTGTTGATTCCTGACCATGGAGTAGAGCTTGTGGACGGTGGCGATGAGGGCGAATTGGGTGTGCTCCAGGACCTCGGCATATCCCCGAGGGAGCTGCTTGTATTCTGTCTTCTTGCGGATGCCGGCGGTGCAGACGAGGCCGTCGTCCTTGCACCTCTTGCAGGGGAACTCTCCGTCGCACTAGATGTGTGGGTTAGCCTTGGAGGTCGCTATGGAAGGGTGGGATAGGCAAGCAAGCAAGCAAGCGAGCGAGCGCACCTTGGTCTTCTTCATACGACATCTTTCGCAGGCCTTCCATACTCTCTTGTGGCGACCGTCTGCATTCATGCCTTGGGCGGCGTGATCGTGATGTTGTTGTGTAGCGCTGTGAGGGCTGGCGCGCTTGGCCGTGTGGCGGTTTGGCTTGATGGTCTTGGAGCTGGACGAGCTCTTTCTCGGCTTCTGGTCCTCCAAAGGAGGGGTAGGTATACCGCTTCCCATTGTGGACGACTCGTTTATAGATGGACAAATAAATAGAAGAATAGTCAGGTGTATATATGTATATGTATATATATATATATATATTATTCGAGGTGGTTCAGAGAGGGAGGAGAGGTGGCAGTGTGGAAGAGGTCAGTGGTGGTGTCGAAGACCGAGGGGCAAACTGCATATAAGTGTGTGAGTGAGACGCAGACGGGTGCCGTGTAAGTCGAGTGTATAATAACGAGAGCAAAAAAAGGACACCCCCGGTTTGGTTTGGGAGGGATTAGCAGCAGGGTCGAGAGACTCGGGATGACACAGCCCAAAAGTCCACGGCGGTGCTGGGGTCAAGCGGGCGGGAAAGTCAGCACGGCAGGGTACTGGGGTACAGTACGGTGGGCAAATTATTAATGTCGAGCGGCGGCGGCAGCAGCAGCAGCAACAACAGTAGCAGCAGCAGCAATGGGGAGACGTCGGGCAAGTAGACGGTGTGCGTCTATTGTGCGCGCGCGCGCGAGATTATGCGATGCACAAATCAAAAGGGCTGCCGAAGCTTTCAACGGTTGTTAGAGTTTGGTCGCTCGCAATGCTAAGCAAGCAGGGTAGGGTGTGTGCGGTGTATGTGTATGTGTGTATGTGTGTGGTGTGTAGGTACGTGGCGGCGGGTGGACGTACTGTACAAAGTACAACAGGCGACGGGTGCGTATGCCAATACAGGGCAGGTGCTGGTGTGGATTCGTTGGCCAGGTCAGGTCAGGTCAGTTCAGGTCGGGGCTGGCATTAACGGTCGGCGACGTCTTTATGTCCGAGATGTGCGGGCGGGCCCAGTGAGTTCTGGAATGAGATGGATTTGAGTAGGGATCCCGGTTCCGCGTTTGTGCTCGATCGAGTATATGTGCGTGTACAACTAACTCCTGGCACTTAGGGTGTGCGCTATGTACACAGCCTGGGTGTGAATTACGTTTTGTGCCGGTACGTAGTCAACTTGTGGCATGTGGCTTGTCGTAGCGGCGCGCTAGCAGCGATTGGTGAACGTATTCGTACCTCAGTCGGGAAGGAAAAGTCCGCAGCGGAATTCAGAAAGATGGGGATAGGGATTAGGGCGTGGTTTGAAGGCCGGCCGGGCGTTTTGGTTTGGTGCCTTTACGCAAGAGGAGGGAGGTAGGGAGGTAGGGAGGTAGTGTGTGTATGTATATGTCTATGTGTGTATGGCTTATTTCGCCCTTGATCTGATGGCAGATTGCTGACTGCAGAACAGACGCCCCTCGACCAAATTATGGTATCTTTGCGCAGTAATCTTTGCGCAGTAGCAGCAGTTTGCTGTTTTTGGAAACGTGATTCCTGCCGGTGCTGCTGATCCCCTCCTTCTCTGTTGGTCGTTGGTAATCAAAGTCTCCGATGGGACGGAGAGGAGTCGGTGGATTCAAGTCTAAGCCGTTTGGAGGAGCAAAACGGCTGTCTAGTTGGTTGTCGTTTGTGTGCGAGTGAGATGAGATGATGATGTGGACAAGATGAATGTTTTCCACGGGGGGGGAGACCGGCCTTTTGGGGCTGTCGAGGACCCAGTGTTTGGAAGAGAGATTCGCATGTGTTCGTGTCCCAAACGAAATCGTCTGTTTTCCAATCTACCGCAAAAAAAAAACAAAAAACAAAAAAGGTCATCACTTTATCGGCATATTGGAGCCGTCAATGTGAGGTCAGCGAACTTGAAACCCTCCCGCTTCTTGTCTGCAACTCTGGCGGGAATCGGAGATGCCAGCTTCCAATGCCGGTACGTTGCGTTGCAGTCATGATCAAAACATGACATGATGCTGCAACCATGTTAGCCGTGGGTCTGTCTAGCCTGGGCCATCTGCCCTAGGTAGCACTCGACGAGAGATGGAAGGAAACTGTACCTCTATGCAGCGCGACAGAGTCTACACTACACCTCACCAAAGTGGGTTCTGCGAGAGCAAAGCACACAAAGCTCGTCGTTGTAGTGGTGCTATCGAGGGACAAGGCAGGGACCGGTACATGAAAGTACATCGGGAGTGGAGGTTGCCAGGTCCCCGACAACGTGAGTAAGCTCTGCATGGG
The DNA here is from genome assembly GCA_030867225.1 of Colletotrichum caudatum. Lineage (NCBI taxonomy): Eukaryota > Fungi > Ascomycota > Sordariomycetes > Glomerellales > Glomerellaceae > Colletotrichum > Colletotrichum caudatum. The sequence goes on from MU846369.1 coordinate 26,372, forward strand.
TGACAGGGTCAAGGAACGGACCCAAATGCATACATACATAATACGTGCGTGCTGTGACCGCAGCAGCAGCAGCAGCAGCAGAGAAGTGGATTCCGCGCCGAGAGTGAGTGACACAAACGCGCCGAAACTCTCTCCCCACTCGTCCGTCCTTGGTTCTGCTTTCGCTCTGCTCTTCATGCCCTTGCTCCTGCCAGCCTGCTCATAACTGTAATTCCGCTTGCTTGTGCACTCGGCTCGGCGGAATTCTTTGGCGGGCCCGGCGACCCTGCCATCAGGGCCAGCTACACTCCCGCACGCCAAGCCCACGGCCTATTGATGAGGCCGACGCCGAGAGGGGTGTCTTGATTGGCTTTGGCCTGCGTCTTTCTTGTCAACCCCAACGATGAAAGCCACTCGAGGTCCATCGACCAGATATCGTCATGGTGCACAGCGTTAGTGAGGATTTAGACTCGAGCGCGGACGTAACACGGCATATCTGTATCGATGACACCAAAGGCTAGACTCTGTCACGTGTTGCTGATAACCGTGGTCGGTCGGTCCTTAGCCAAGGTCGGTGGAAGACGGCCACACTCGCTTAAGCCAGCAGGGAGCCAGGCTTGATGAATCATGATTGCTCATGACTGCTGGGTTGGGCCCAAAGGGATGGGGCTGCTGGCCCACGCCCTACGCCTCGCGGCAAAAATAGCTTGGACTCGTCGGTGCTTTGGTATGGTGCCGCCGCTATCGAGGCCCAAACCGGCCCACCAGCTGTCAAGAGTCTGCCTGCCTGACTGGTGGAGGCAGGTCGTCGGCAGAGGATGGATGGATGCTCAGGTTCGCGACAGCAAAAGGCATTTCCTGCTTCCCCGTGTACATAATTGTAGTATGGGGCTCGAGCGTAGGGCCTGCTTGCTGCAAAACGGGTTCGGGGAACAGACGTCTGGGAATGGCCGAGCTCTCTTCCATGCAGGGACTTCCCCGTCAAGGTCGACAACGGGCACCGGCAGCCTGGTGCGGGATGGCCGTGGCGAGTGGACTTTTATGTCATCCTAAATCGCTCCAGGGCAAAGGCCCCCATGGTGTCGGTGCGTGCCAAAGTGTGGTGGTGCCAAGCAAGAACGGTAGCTACCCCCATTAGGCCGAGGTTCGCGATGCTTCGGGGAGCTGCATAGAAGACATGTATGTTGTGCTCGACCGCGAACTCTACGGGAGCTCATGGGAGCACGACCGGTGTGGAGGGCGAGGTGAGGCAAGCAAGTTCAAGCTCGTGAGCGGCGCAATACACTTTGCAGCGGGATCGTGCTGGTCGGTTGTGGCTACCATCAAACCCATCTGATACCATGGCACCGTCTGAGGGTGCACAAGACGTCACTGCGTGCAGTTTCGAGCAGTAAAGTTTAACCCAAAGCCAACGCTCTAGATATCGGAGCCGCCCAATCTGCAGCACGCGGAGCGGTGGCGGTCTAACCTTGGTCGAGGTCTCGTGAGGTTGAGGGTGGGTGGGCCGCACAGGGCAGAGGCTCGCAAGGCCAACTGGAGAGATGATAGGTATACATACGTCGTAGGTTTTTTTTTTTTTTTTGAGCTGAACGGCGTCGTTCGCATGCAGGTCAGACTTATGCGATGGTAGTCGGCGACCTCTCGACGTGTTGTTGGCTTCGCTTGTGGCGGGCGGGTGGAAATGCGAGGCAGGGCAAGGCAAATCTCTGCACGAAGGTCGTCGACGACGATGCTGTTCACGTCAAGGGCGCCATCATGCCATGCCATGACAGGCAGGCAGGCAGGCACGCAGTCGAGGCGTCCTTACCGTGTCCTAATCTGGCGATAGGATTTCGGGTCCAGCCACGACGAGGCAGGAAGGTAGCTAGCAAGAGCGTCCCCAGACGAATGAATGCATGTCATGAAATTGCCGCTGCCTGTTGAACGAGTCACCGAAACGGTGTCCGGGCGGTGGACGGCCGGGATCAAGGTGGCGTAAGCAACGGAGATGGAAACCAACCAAGGGCGCCGCTCGTGCATACCCATCGACGTGTACGGATACATAGTAGTGGGAAAGTAAGACGATGTCGCAGACAGGCGGGACGACGCACGTACAATGTACACTACATCACAGGTACGTACAGTAGGTAGCTAGCGCGTGGCTATTGGTATTGTCGGCGAAGAAGGATCAGGAACGACCCGCTCTGGACACTTGCCCTATGTGGTAACACGAGGTAGGCAAGTGACTTTCGAACATGGAGGCGGCACCTCCCACAACTTATAAGTACCTAGCCAGGAAAGGTACGAACACCGACCTATCTGCCTAGGCAAGTTTCTAGGTAAGCAGGTATGAATGTGTACACTTACTTACCTACAGCGTACCTATTCGACAAGAGTTGGTGAGTGGGGGCGCAAGGGGAGATAGCACTCATGCAAGCGATGCTTATATCCGTCGGGACTCGGACAGAGAATGATAGTAGTAAGCCACCTACCTAGCTGGGTACCCAGACACACTACCTACCTAGGTTATCAGGTTATCTACGTACACATGCCTCCTCGTTTCATCATATGTTACTGACCGACCTACTCACGCAGCAGGTTACACCACAACAACCTCATTGTGACTCATGCCGCGGCTACAGTCGAGATCCAGACGATACGATGCACCTGCATCCTCTGTCTCTGCCGCCATCGGTCTCTGTCTCCCACTTGCCGTGGACAATAATTCGCATCCCTAGCCTGGTTCGGCCCCGGGAGGTGGTGATGTACCTGGATTCAAGACCCATCCATGGGGTCGAGATAACGACCCTCTCTCTCTCTCTCTCTCTGCTGCTGCTGCTGACAAGTTGCTCTCCACCTCACCACTCGCTCACGACGGGCAGTTCTCGACTCCTTTCTGCCCGTCTCCGTTGGACGACGCCTTTGCGCAAAGTGAGCCATCAGAGCTGGGCTAGCCTGGCATGACATGGCGTGCTCGTAGCGAGCGAGGCGTCGCTTTCTCCATAGCACGTTCACTACGATTACTATACGACCACGATAGTGAATTCATGGCGGCTCTGGCCAGGCTGTCTGTCGCCGTCCCCGACCCCCGGGAGACCCCCCATCGGCCTTGGCACGGGATGGATTAGAAATCTGGCAGCGAGAGAAGAACAAAAGCTTAGTTAATCGTCGGGACTAAGTGGCATGGATGATGGGTTTGAGGTAGACGCGTCGAATAATCACCCCGCTCCCTTCCAATTACACAACTCGACCCTCCCCCACAATAGGTGAGTAGTGTACGTCCCTTCGACAGGTACTTACTGTACCTACCTGTAGTTTACCTCATGAGAATAAATTTTCGTTGCGGAGCCTCGAGTCTGACTTACCGAAAAGCGAAGTACCACCGGCAGAAACGGTCTCATTCTCGGTCTTTGTCAGCCCAAGTGAAATCATTATGGGCCGTCGACTTTTCTCCCCCCACCCCTTATCTTTCTCTTCATCCTTCTAGAAGGTCGTTCGTTCGCGGGTCTCCATCATGATGCGCATGTCCCTTCGACATGGCCCCAAAACCGTTCAATTCCCACCTTTACCCTCCCTAGGTGACTACCTGCCTAACTGCTTTTGGGTGCATGAATTGTACACGTCAATGTACCTACCTGCTCGGTTAAGGACCTCGGGTATAGTACCTACATTATAAATCGTACACCACGTCCAGACAAAGGAGCGATTGACTAATCGGCTGCGCTGCTGTCAAGTGCCGGCTCCACCCTCCGCTGCCGCTACAGTGAGTGTACGTACCGTACCCACCTCCTACGCGGAGAACGACCTTCGCCGCCAGCCACTTGATGCATCCGCACATTGTCGGCCTCCGGTGCTTACGAATTACGGATACCATCTCGCACGGGCTTGCGGCAGTCAGTCCCCCAAGTGCCATTTCTCAACATCATGATGCCACTCTCCAAATTCGCGCACCATCCCATCAGCCAGGTCGCCTGATCACTGATCGGCGTCCTTCTCATTCTCCGTCACCGCCTACACCTGACCGTCTTCGGCCTTATCGGCCCTCGCTTCGCTCATCAGCACCCGCTAACCGTCGACTTCTCTTCGCTCTCCGCTGCCAAGACAAGGTACAGTCGGTGTTCCGTCTTCCCGACGTCCAACACCCGTTAACGACGTTAACGACGCTACCCCCTTCCTTGTCACCTTTAGCCCTGCCCGTTGCATCCTCCCGTGCCATTCCAACCCACGTCCCTGATGAAGCAATCATCGCGGCTCTCCCCCCCCCCTTTCTGTATCCCCGTCTAGTCCCCCGCACGTACCAACAATTTCTTTCTCCCGCCGCCATTGTGGCCGGTGTGCTGTCAATAAGCTAGTGTGGAGTCCGCTGCTCAAGTTTAAAATTCTGAAGGGTTGGCTCGGATCGGTCTCCGTTGTTGGGACGGTCTATTCATTCGTACGTACGTACGGATACGCAGTAGAGATATGGTGCAGCTGTGGTCAGCGGGGGGGATGCCTCCCGCTCCCCGTCCTGTCTATCACTTGCACAAAGTTGCCCTGCGAGATCCCTGGCTGATCAGCAGCTGCTCGAGACGCTGGAGTAACCATCTTTCGGCAACAATAAGGCGGCGTTTCGGCGTCCGAAGTCCAAACCCCCCTCCTTTACCCCTTATCCTTGTTTTCTTGTTGATGTTGATGTTGATGTTGATGTTATCGTCTTTTTGCCTTTCTTCTATTTTTCACCGTCACCTGGAAAACGTGGACAATATCATGGCATCGCCCGGCGCGCCGTGTGGCTTTTACTCGATATAGATTCCGATTCCCACCCACCACGAGTATCGGGATCCGGGCCTCCGGGCCCTCCCCGCATCCCCGTCTCCCCGTCCCCCCATCTTACACATCCAAAGACCCTTTCATGACACCTCCAATCATTCGCAAAATTCTCTTCCTCCATGGGTTTCGGAAGAAACCGCAATCAAGATGCCGCACTGGGATCTACCGACCTCTTCCACTATGCACTGTACAACACATTGCTCCAACTCACCTCACTGCGCCTTACATATTATATTACGCATGGTATACCTTCCAACGTCGTCCATTGCGCTCCGAAAACAACACAACAACACTGTCGGATAACCCAGCTGTCCCTCCACCCCTCGTACGCGTCATCGTGTAGACGCCGGGAGTACTACCGATCGTCTACTATGCGTATCAAATAGCACCGCCGCCATCCTTGCCACGAAAACGGACTTCGGCTTCTGCTTAATGTCCACTTCGGTCGAGGTTCGGCCCCGCCCATGACGTTCTCCACAAGGTCTGGCCGCCCTGGAGTCTTAGTCCTTGTCGGTGCGGTTTCCAGATCGTTCCCCTTTTACGCGATCCCTATCCCGACATGGCGGTTCACCCCCCCCCCCCCCCCCCCCCCCCCTCTTAGTCGGTCTGGCGGGGTTTCCATCGAGCCTATTTCGCTCCCCCTCTATCGGTTCATGATCCGCTGGCCGAGTTGGGTGGTACCGAGCTTGCACATCGACATCGTCATGTGCAAAGGGATCGTCAGGCCTTCGGGTTCCGTGCGGGCCAGCTGTCATAAGGCACCGGGATGCACAAGACGTCACCCGGGATAGAGGTTTGGCTCTTTCTTTGTTTCTCTGCCGAAAGGGTTTCGGCGCCCTATGTCAATCGCGGTGCCGCAATCCTGACACTTAGACCACCAAGGAACCTTGCGCTACATGATTGTAGCGTACGTATCCCAGGTACACTCGACGGCGGCCCCGAATCACATGGGGTCATCTACCAGGATGGATTCTCTCGCCTTCCGCTCACGAGCCCGCCCTCCCCTTCCCCTCTCTGATGGCCCCGCGGTGAGTGCTATGTGTTAGCTGTCAAAATAATACGCGCCGGGGTTGCACGCCTTCCCGCTCCATGTGGATAATATAATTTGAGGCGCATGGTCGCGCAGCCCTGCTCGATTCAATCGCTGGAGACACAGAAGTTTACTGCTCAGCCGAGCCAAGAGGTGTGGGCCTTTGGGTATGACAGAATTTTCCGGGCACCACCCCTCTTCCTTGGATGGTGGTTCCCGGTCCCCGAAGAGCCGCGGGCGGGATTACGGGATTTGATAACGACGGACTCTCCTGGCACCGACAGCGGGGTCCGGGGTATCGCCGTACGGTATCCACCATCCCGAAGCTGCCCGGCAATGAGAGAGTTCCGTACACGAACAGGCTCCGCGCCTGACCCACCAACACGGGGCATAGGCTTTTTTCTTCGAATGCACTAACCATTCCGCAACGGTCGACGTTTTGGGGGAAACGCCGACGGTTACCGGCATGGCACAAGCAGCGAGTGACGTGGCCCCCCCCCCCCCCCGATACTAATCCAAAGCCCGGCTGCCTTTTTTCCGTTTCTGCCCGTGCTATTCCCAGACGATATGCCTGCGATGTCGATCGCCAAGGTACACTGTTCAAGACCTTTTGTTTTTCAAGAGAGAGAGAGAGGGGGGGGGGCTGATGTGCTTGGTTAGCGTAGCACTGTCGTAACCTTGACGAAAAAAACAAATGAGCAGCGTTCCCGAGTCACGCCCCCGTCACCTTTTCCTTGCCTGAGAAAAGGCCCCGGGAGGTGGAGTGGCCCCTTACTAGGGATCTCTAGGCCAGATCTGAAATTTCAATGGAGATCGTGTGCGAGGCACAACACGCAGGAAGACTTTGCGCGCGGCAGGAGGAAAGCCGCCGGTGGGTAGGGAAGGGTCCCATTCATCCACCTGGCTCTCGAACGAGCTGTTCCCGAGATGCAATCAAAGCCATGGGCCAGAGCACACCAATGGCCTGAATGCATTGGCCAGCACGCGCTCGTTTCCCTCTGGGCGTGCGATTCACCACGGGTGCCCAAGTTGTTGCTGTTGAAGTGGGCATAACCATAATGGGCATCTGAGAGCCAGAAGGGCCGTGCCCACGGTAAATGACGGATGCATTTCAGGACCGGATTTCGCTACCTAAAACAGCAAAATCTAATGGTATGTACATTTTACCCCTAGATATAAAATCCTATATAAAGAGATACTAAATATAATAATAGTTATATATATTAATATATAATAAGAATAACTACTATATATATACTTTAATAATTAATAGTCTAAATTATAAATTACTAATTAATATTATTTAAAGTATTATATAGTATATATATTATATATTTTATAAAGTGGGTCTGTATAAGAGGTTACCTGA
>MU846370.1:0-33523 GCA_030867225.1 Colletotrichum caudatum
CAGCTTTGAGTCGTTGGCAAGCCACGCGTTCACGCCCCGCCGCGTACCTGCCATTCCACTTGTGCGTCCGCTTCTACGAGTTTTGATGCGTCTGCCTCTAGTCCCCGCTTTAGTCCGTCTCGTAGCTCTGCTTGCGTTTGATAGCCGGTACCCGTCGCGGCCCATGGAGGAGGCCCTACGCCGGGTCTTCGGGGCGGAGAAGAGCATCGTAGACTATTCTCCCGCCAACACCACGGGCACGATGGTAGGCATGACGGTCGCAACCGTCCAAGACGCAAATGCCTGCGTCTTCACCAGCTACAACGGAGTGGGGCAACGAGATGAAGATCGAGGTTCTGATCGCCTCCCTCCCAGTCTGTGCATCACTCTAACGAACGCGGGCAGATTATCACGTTCTTATACCAGAAAGTGGAACTAGAAAGATTCCATTGTGGGAGATGTAAGCCTCCATACTTCTCACTTTCTCGCTGGTATATTAAGACCCCACAGTATCCGAAGCGCAACAGCAGCACCATAGTAAGCACTAAACGACCAGAACGAAAGAAAGGGGTAAGCATCCACGTATTGAACTTCTGCATAGTTACTTCACGCCTTGGCACATCAAAGAACTCGGAACGTTCCAAGACGGCGGTCTAGTCGCCAATAACCCATCATCTATAGCCTTGCGTGAAATTGCTTCCTTGTACCCGACTACTCCGGACCCAAGCATCTTCGTCTCACTCGGGACAGGATCCACATCCACCCAAGGCAGCGAGCCGCAAACGTCAGAGTCTCGCTGGCCGTGGAGGGACTCCTTTCCGCTGCGGCTCGTCCGAGCTCTGTGGAACCTTGGAAGCACAAAAAGGACATGGCAGCAAGTGATCGCCCACAAAAATGTAGGCCACACGGGTGAGTTCTTCCGTTTTGACGTCAGTTTTCCGGGCGCAGAGCCATCGTTGGACGATCTGTCCGAGCTTTCCGATGTAGAAGACGGCAGTGAGAATACCAAGGGCACCTTCGAGGGCTTGCCCGAGCTGGCGCGGTTGGTCCTCTGCATAAGGGCGGAGCTGTTTGTGTTCGAGTTGAGCCCAATACAGCCGTTCCGCTTCGTCGACGGTGAGTATGAATGTCTCGGCCACATACGGTGCCGGCTGGGAGCGAACTCCGACGCGTTCGTCGAGTTCATGTCGCAGCTTGATGCGGCTTGCGCTTCATTCCGCATTGGTGACCGCACCCTGGCAGGTGGCTTCTATGACCGGTCGCCGTTGGGCGATGACGGCCACTTCTGCAAAGAGGTCAGGTTTAGAGTGGCTAGTCGAGAAGAGCCGATCGCTATCACTCTTTGGGAGAGCCCCGATGAAGGTTGCAACATCAGCGGTTCGCCCTTTAGCCTGCGACGGCTTGTGCGTGAGCAGAAGCTTGATGAGTGCTTCGGCAGTGCCGACCACCGCAAGAGAAGGAGGTCAGGTGAAGGTGAGGTTGACGCACGACGGAAGCGGCAGAAGCGATAGACTCAGTTTTTCTTGATAACCTCGGCGATGAACCCAGTGGTCTTGGCGCAGGTAGAGCAATAATACAAGTTATAGCCTATTCGAAACATTCCATAGGATGTCGCGTCATCTGTTGACGTCATCTCCACAGACCTTGTACATTTAATGCAATAGATCTTTATGACCGTAGCTAGGGGCATTGGTGATACGGGATGCTGAGCTAGAGATCCAACGAGATAGATGGCGAAACTGTTGGACCTGAGAGTTGGCGTGACTTTGCCAACGATTGAAGTACGAAAGAGTCTGGTCAGATTTCATCAACGTCAACTTTCAACGGGTTGACGGTCTGGAATCCAAGTTATGTACTTACCCGGAGCGCAACATCAGCTACAGGGACTGATGATACTAGCCTACAAAAGAGTTCGACATACTATGTACTAAGCCTCAGTCATTTTGAAGTTCTAGCCGCTCCTTGAGGTAATGCGGCTGATAATGGAGCCAGATTTGCGGTGTAAGCGCATCTTCCTGAGTTCTGAATGGTCGTTTTCCATGGGAAGCATCCTGGAGAACTTGGCAGGCGTGTCCCGTTGTGGGCCTTTGGAGAGTTAGACTAGGGCCTAGACAAACGCCGAAAGACTCGACATCATATCTTTGCTGGCGGCAACTGTCCGGAGCCGTGTAAAAGTTTGACTGTAACAAGATGACATTCTACGTGGTCTGTTTTGCGTCAGAAGTAGCTTTATAAAAAGTCGTCTTTTAGTTGAAAAATGATCACTGGTTTCTTGAAAGACATTTATGAGCACAACTCTATAACTAGACCCTGATCTGACTAAGGAGTGCTTTATTAGTACGTAGAAATAACTATGCATCACGTTTTGGCTTGATGTACGCCTGCTACTGAGTAGATGAAGAATCGCCTTAACACTTACGCCGTGATATTAAGAGCTATGCCAGGTGGTTGTTGTCTTATAAAAGTAGACAAAGTCTTTATCCACCTGAATTTTACAGTAAAAGGCGTAACGGGCCACGCCAAATCTTTAGATTGACATCTTTTGTAAAGCATATATAGTAGTGTAGAGTCGACGGTCACATATGTTAGTAGATGCTCCGCCTCACAGAGCCAGAACTAGAACTGACACTCTAGAAAGTATACCGTAACAAAATCAAGAACTGGCGGTTGCTGTAAATAAGCCATTTCTAGCCTTACATTGTAATTGTAACTCTACTAGCGGCTCCTCTTTCAGTACTTATGTAAAGTAGCATGCAGTTCAATCAGATAATTCGTAGCAAGCTCACACACTATTCCCCTGCCTCATTGCGACAAGATGTCAGCACAAGAAAGCCCAGACCTCCGAAGCTACTGCTCGCTGATCGAGAACCAGTTAGCTCAGGCACGAACAGAATTAGAACAAGTCAAAGAGCAGCTGTATCATCGCGAGGAGATGCTAGACGAGCAGACGTTATGCCGGGAGATGGCGGAAATGGCGTTGGACCATCACAAAGACTATCTCATCTGCGCCCGACGGGAGGCCCAATATCTGTATGGCCTAGGAAAATTGCAAGGACAAATTGAATGCTCGCGGGGCAGACGAGTTATTCACCCGGTAAAGACGAAGAAGAGGAAAGTTGAGGAACTCAGTTGATTTCAGCTGTCTGAGCATCTACATGAGACTTCACGCCTGTGTTGCCTATATAGTGTTGTGTCCACCGAACATCGGAAGCAAGGTTCACAGGGCTGTTTCCTTGCTTAAAGGGCGTGCCGGAGCGTGTCTGGGTGATTGTGTAGGATTCACGGTGTTCTTTTAGGGCGGTTACGTCGATACATTAGCTTTTGCGCATGCGGCTGGGGTAGCGTTTCTCAGTGGGCCACAATGAGACAAGATGCAGCTGTGCCTGACGACAAATGGATGATCTGGGTTGAGCACATGGAAGATCCCGAGCAAAGCAGTTTGCGTTGCCATGTTGAGCGCATCATTCTCAGAGTAGTTATTCACCATCAGTTATCAACAAGTGCTACACACCTGTGTCCTTGCTAGCAGGTCTTTTTTTTCTAGCCTTCGTCATTCCCCAATTTGATGTTCACGGGTGAATTTGTAGGAGCCCTCACCAATAATCCACAGGTAGACAATGTTACGATAGCTTCACCTAACTGGCACTTGGAACCAGCCTCGTCATGTCCCATATCACGTGGCAGAGTATTTATTACTCACATCACTTGCATAGAAGCACTGTCTCAACTTTAAACCTTTGTAAGATTTAACCACCCCGCCCCACTTATGAATAGGCCCCATATATGAACACCCATCACCATCACCATCACCACTACTATCACCACTTATTCCTCGGGCTTACCGCCCAACCATATACAACTTTCGGCCTCGCTGGATAATTCGGATGCGCTGGATTCATCCGGACTATCTATTTGGCCGGCATCCGGATTCTGCGCCCGCTGGATATGTTCTATAGTGGCGAAGGTGCTGTTGGGCGATAAGGGGACCTTTTCCTCTTGCGTGACCGCTGGTCTTCTAACTGGGCCTGTAACGCGCTGACTTGCCTTTCTAGAAGGGCCAGTCTAGATGACTGCTCATCATAGCCTTTTTGCACCTTTCTAGATAGGTGACGAATAGTATGGGTATTTAACCCATCCTTGGCCAGCTGGGTTAACTGGTGTAATTGATGCCGTAGATCGGCAGACCGATGAGGGGTTGACCATGGGACGATAGATACGGCTTCATCCCACTGTTGGCTGCTGGGCTGCTGCTGGCTGGGCTGACTGGGCTGGCTAAATGATGCCTTAGATACCAAGGAGTTGGATAGAGGTCGGTTTATAGATATTGGCCATAGTCCAGCTGCCTTCCAGCCACTCTTGATGTTCTGGATCGTGATGGATACTTCTCTTGCCTTAAAATAACACTCTAGAAATGCCCTTTTTCCAGCTATAGTTGAATCCGTCACCCAGTCATCTAGATATCCAACCTCCTTGCGATAGGCCTGCTTCAATGGGCCAAAGACAGCCACATCTAGAGGCTGGAGGACAGCAGAGGAGTGCGGCGGCAGAAATAATAGATAGATACGATGCTGCCAGCATTTCCACATGAAGTCAACAGATATATGGCTTTGATGGGCATCTAGAACCAGCAGTCTGGCCGCATCTGGCTGGCTGGTACGGTCCCTGGGATGAAGACCTTCTCCAACCATTCAAGGGCAGTTTTCTCAGTCGTCCAGCCATTATCTGTTGCTGTAAAGTGCCAGCCATCATATCTAGATAGGTTGGATGGGAACCACTGGGTCTGGACTGACTTGCCCTTATATATAACCAAGGGGGGCAAGGAGGTTCCAGCAGCCGACACACACTCGATAAGGGAGATCCATGCCCTGGATCCTGGCTGCTTTTTCCGTATATATCGTGATGCCGCAGAGCCCAGCACTAACCCACTACCTCCCTTGCCCTCCATGATGCCAGTTTCATCCATATTCCAGCGGTTAGAAGGATGGATTCCCTGGATAGCAGAGATACTGGTCAGACGATGGAAGAAATCCTGGATAACCTCAGGAGAATGGGCTGCCCATCGCTGGGCATCTAATGCTCTAGACCTCTTGTTGATGATAGATGGGTTTCGCTGCTTAAATCGGCGCATCCACTTCCTCCCTATACGTCGCTGCCTATCACCTATCATACGCTCTGCCAGTCCCTTCACTTGTTGATGGGTAAGGGATCTGCCAAGGGTATCTTGGTCGCATATATAGGCAGCCAGATTATCCTCTTGGGTCTGGGATAATAGCTGATAATCAGCCCATGCCGTATTTCTAGACTGGGTGGTGCCTTTGAACCGGTGATAAAGAGTGGTATATGGGATGCCCCAGGTACGAGCAGCCTGGCTGATAGTATGCCCAGCCGCCACATCTTAAAGTGCCTGTTGGAGCTCAAACTCGGTATATTGCTTCATTATGTGATAAAGAATATATCCTGAAAAAATGGCTTTGTTTGGCGATATATGGCAATTGTTGTGATAGTTTGAAAAGAAGGGATGGTGTTGATGATAGGGGACAGTTGCGCGATTTTTTGCATATTCATATGTGGGGCCTATTCATATGTGGGGTGGGGTGGTTAAGTACATATCCCTCGGTCTATCTCGCAATTTCTTGATTGTTTATGTCCAAATTATCCAGGGCAAAGCCTGGTCCGTAACGCCCCGTTAGCTGCTATGGAATCAATGAGAAGCCCTCAAATAGGAAAATGACGCGGCGTTTAAGTTGTTGCTTGTCTGTTTTCACAATTGTCATAGACCTGTTTCACGGTATCCGCTGTTTCTACGCGTTGCTGACCAGCCAGAAGACGTACTACAAATGTTGCGTCAAGATTCTGTTTTTTCTTTCAGCCATGAGCTCGTGCACATTGTAGTTCTCTACATATAGTATGGGCACCTAAACATAATGAACCATAACCAACAGAAAGAAGAAGCTTTCGGTAAAGATACAGGACCTCATATCCTCGAAACTGACTATAGAAGGACCCATATTACAGTAGAAATCCGACATCCACAAATGGCGGCGACAAGTGGAGCCCCGGTTTTGGGCCACTTGCTTACATCCGTTGCTTTACTCATATAGAGTAGGCTTTGTTTGTGCATCCGTTTGTTGATTATCCTATTTCCAAGGACAGTCATGTCGAGTGGATCTTGACCACGAACACAGTGTAAAAGTGATTTTTGGCTTCGACTGTGGAGATCATTGATATATGTACTCTCTGGACCTGACCATGAATCCTGTCAGCAAGCAAACCCATAATGGTTCATGCGCAGAATAATTTCTGTCCGAGAAAGTGGAAACCGATTTTGGATTCTACTGTACGATGTAATAGCTATAGGAAACAACCCACTAGCACAGCTATTGTCCTGGAAGTCGCTTGACCCGGACGGATGGGTATACAGTAGTGATTACAGTAGTGATTTACACTGTGTGGAGCAAGTACAGAGAGTCGATGTGTGTTGTCAAGAGGAAGATAGTTAAGCTCCTGACTATACCTTTTAGAAGGAGACCAGAAAAAACCCATCATCACTAGGCCCTAGCTATCAAGAGTTTTGTCGTTGGTTTGTTGGCAAACTCAAGATCGGCAGTGGAAATGCTGATGGCTACCTATAGGTGAGTTGATCAGTCTAATAACTGATGTCGAAGAGAGTCAGGTACATCGTTGTGACCCTGCAGTAGGCCGCCCTGCTCTACATGCTCAACAAGCGTTTTTAGGTGGTGTGTTTTCAGTCGGTAGTGTCTGCTGGTTATTGAATTGCGCCACCAATACAGCCATGCGCGACAAGGTGGCCCAGTGCATCGCATCAAGTTATAAACGTCTGGCCAGACCAGCGGCAGGCCAGTGCTTGACTGCTGGGCACTAAGTTGCAAGTCTCTATTAGACAACATCCAATCAGAGACCGATAAGCGCCCTCACTTGTTATTTCTTTAAGCCAACGTATCGCTCAATGGACGCGTTTGCCGTTTTTGCCATGTCTATGTGTAGTTAAAGGACAAGTCAATTCGGAGACACTTCCCGACTTGGGTCAAATGACTCCATGCTTGTAGTTGTGTCTCTAACATTGACCAGTTGACATCAAGCTCATCGAATCGCTTAACGAGGTCGCGCTGAGCGCGGTCGGTGACCGACACAACAACATCAGTGTCCACAGCTTCTAAGGTCTTCATAGACGGCAGCTTTCTATCCAGCACGTCCCTCGACTTTGGCCTCGGGCGCGTTTTCCAGAAGACCTCAGGCCAGACGCTAATGCTTTAATCGGAATCTTTAGTAATCATTCGGTTGTTGGCAGTCAACTTTCACTCGACCGCGTAGGGGACATGAGTGGGCTGTGGATCATTGTGCTCTTCGTCGCCGAACTTGGATAGCTGATGAACCGACATGTCGTCCTGCCAAGCAGCTGATCTGCTCCGACGAGAGGAGTCGCCAAGTTTTGACAGTTCAGTTTCATCGAGGTCAAAGACGGAGGGGCCTCGAACATCTCGATCAGCGAATCGGTTTCAGACATGGTGGTGAAGGGCTGGCTTAGTCGGTCAACTGAAGAATGCAAACGGATCCCACATCAACCGCCTGGAAGGGAACTTGGCCCGGCCATTGCTTACAATGTGAGGGCATGTCTGCTTTATTGTCCCTGTCGAATACCTGCTAGTTGATATGACCCTCATCATTGGCCCCGGCCATGCACGGCTGACTGATTATCTGCGTATTTCCGCCATCATTTAGAGCACCGGTCATAGTGCCAGATTGCACTAGTTTCTGAGCTGCGCCTGAGATATAGTCGTCAATGAAAGAGCACCCGCATCCACCATGCTGGAGAACCATGTGTTTCAGCATCAGGATTTCATCGCGCAACATCGCCGCTTCAGTGTTGAGACTATTGCTAATGTCTTCGAGAATCGCCTCGTATATTTGCAATTTCTCAATACCCTTTTGCTTTTTCTGCCGGCACTTATACGCGGCCTCGCGATTGCGTGCAAGGATATTGTTCCTCTTGCTGTCGCCGTCGCTAAGATGACTGCTTAAGTCGTCGAGCCCGCTTGTTGAAACGGTTGGGGCACGTTTCTGTTTGCCCTTTTTGGTTGTTTTTGCAGCTGTCAATGCTGCCCCGGCGCGTTGGCTAGTCCCCGAAAGCCTTGGCCGGCCTCTACGGCGATTTCGTGCCTCCGTTGAGTATATTGGCTGAATCGCCTGCGTTTTCTTCGCCGGATTGCGAATACGGGGGTCAACAGGCGACGACATGGAACTTTCCGGCGAGGACAGAGACTCAACAAAGTTGCCAAAAGGTAAGTCCTGCCATGACTGAGAACTCTGCGTCGAGGTTGACGATTGCCGATCCGCTGTAAGACAAGCGGCTGCGGGGGCTGAAGTCAAGGCTGACGGTGGCATAAACAGCGCAACGTTATTTCCTGAAAGTTGTTGCAATGGCAGGTGTTGCTGCTGTAGATTGTCTGCGTCTGCTGAGTTGGCGAATGAATGGGGAGCATTTCGAAATATGCTTTGACTCGGTTACCTACTTTGGTGAATCGCGCTTACACCACCGGCGGAGAAGTCCATGTTTGCTGGGGTTCCCTAGTGACTGGGATATCGTTATTCTTGGCGAAGACGGAAGTTTCCATGGGTTCCCTTGACCGCCTGGTTGGCGAAGTTGGGTTCCTGGAAGAGCGTCGATTGTACAAGTGAAGTATCTGTAGCAAAATGTCTTACAGTCTGGTGAAACGAGGGACGATAGAGTACGACAGGATGGTTAGTAAAAAAAGATTGACCCGAGCCAAAAAGGATTTGGCAGTTGAAGAGGAGTGCAATGTTGGAATGCAAATCGGCAGCAATGTAAACCATTCTACAGTAAGTATCCTTGTCAAATCCTTCACAGGAGAGAAAAAAGAGAGGGAGGCTGGAAGCGGAGAGATAGGCGACAAGATCCGCCCTGGTCGTGCCACTGGGCAGTTTAGGCCTGGCAAGAGTGAAGCACGGCACAGCGGAAGCAGATGTTGGCATGCGAATACTGTATGATGACGCAATGATTGCGACGTGCAATGTACGGTTACACCACGCAACACTGTCTACCTGCTTGCGTCCGCCCCAGTAGTGGAAGGTGCCGGAGGTGACCTCTGGCCTGAAACAGTATGTGGTTAGATATCAACAACCGGAAACTAGTCCGCCACGCAATCAAAGGGATTTCAGCCACCGGAAATTTCCCCGGTGGCCAACCCAAATTTCCGCCTGTCAGATTTACTTCAAACCTTGAGCTCCACTTCTCATGCAAGCAACGGTTGGAGCGTGAACCACGATAGATCGGCTGAGCGGGGCTTGACGACTGAATATTAGTGAGCCGGCCACCCCCCATACTTTGCTAGCGTATCATCATCAAGTGGAGTCATTCTTGCGAGATTGCCGGCGTTCCTACTGTATCGCGACTCGTCCACAAGACTAATCCCAAGAAACCTCTAAGCACATGGCGATATGTATACTTAACCTCAATGCGGCAACGAGGCCCCCGCAAATACTTTATTTCTCTTAGCTTGAATATCTCAACTTCGATTCCATCCAGGTCAAACCCTTAGGTGCAACCGGTAAGCCATGCTGGTGCACGGACTATAACACCCCATGGGAGGCACTGTGATCCGTGCACGCCAAGACTCACCTCAGTTCCTGAGCTGGCCCCAAGTGGCACGTGTAGCTCTGTGATGTTTCGAAGTCCTCCAAGTGAGCACGCCTACCGCGACCCCGGAAAAACATCAACAAAAAGTGAGAACAATTCTTTTTCCTTTGAAAAACAGCAATAAATCGAGCGATATACGCCTGCTCGCAGCCCCAAGGCTTCTCTGAGCACAATACCAATAGGTTTGGGCCAATGTGGTGGACGGCAATAGTGGTCAATTGACAAGAAACATGAGGCCACATAGGAACCCGGCAGGAGGCAACTAAGCGCCGGGGGGAGACTGTAGGTATGCAGAACCAGACATGGTGCCTAGCATCGACGGAGTCTAAGCAGGAAGACACGAAGGATCCAGGAGGCAGAACAAGGTCAAAAGAATAGTTAGCAGGAACAACACCCTTCAACAGAGGCCACAAACACACAGGACAGATAGTACAGTGGGGAGCTTGGGAACAGCTGGCCTTGATCCAACAACAGGGCGAGGTGGGGCGTCAGCGGAAGCAAGCTATTTATCTCAATCTCCGTTTCCGTCTTCCTCCCGATCTTGGTCATTGACGGAGCGAAGCTGACTCGCCCGGAATTATTGCGCGGGCGCCTCGTTGAACATGGACCCAGTCCCGGGGCCAGATGCCTCTGCTGTGCCAATGAGTTCTCTAATCACGGCCGCCCAAATCCCACTTATGTGCGGACCTGTTTTTGGGAGGGCCCGCTGCCAACTGGCAAGGTGACCTCCACTCGGGGTAACTTCGCTACGCGCCGCCCAGGACGACTCCACCCCTAGCCCACGCTGTCACTGCCAGAAGGAGTGGCGCTTTAGGGCACTGTTACTGGCAAACCGGTTGGTGGAATGGTAAACTCGGGACGGGTTTGGGGATTGGTCGGCGAAGAGGATGGGTCTAGGCGCGCGTGTCGGCCAGCGATTCGTACCAGGCGTTCCAATGGTCCATGCTAACCATCTCTTTAAGCGCCTTGACTAAAATTCAGAGAATTAATACCATAACACAAGTTTGCATGTCTCTGAACCGCAGGTTGGATGGGATATAACTGTACTCTGTAGACCACGACATCGAGTGGTATCAAGTATTTGTAGATACGGCCTTGACACGAACATAGTTGCCCCTAAACCTAACTCACTTCCGCGGAAGAAGCGGAATAGGACATTTTCAATTTTTGAAAAAGTCGGAGATAACATTATGTGGCGGTACGATGAAATATGTCGCCGTTAGCAAATAGGCGTTCACATTATGCTACGAAGGAGACACAAGCACTATGAATACAGCTCAACCAATGACCCTTTGTGGCCGATATCGAAAGCTTACATGGCAAGCGCCACCCCCACTTGCTTCCCATTGCTAACATCTTTGAGGAAAGGGTCTGTCCCGTACCTATGAGAAAAAAAACCCGGCCAATTTTGTCCATCGCAGAGGTTCTGGAGCCATGTTGCACCCAGACATCATAAGATACCAAAATAAATTTTGCTGCGAGGACTCTTAAAACCCAAGCCAACAAGCGCTTTCAACACAGAGTCAAGTAATATACAAGAATCAGTCCCAAATGAGTCACTATCACATGGTTAGACAGAGCGATGGCTCAACATTTGAACCCCAAGGCGCCTTTCAATGAGCGATTCGCATGATGCCAGCCTAAGCTCGGGAAATACTGTGGATAGCACCATACTGAATTGCTTCAGGAGCCCCGTCCTCAAGATCATCTTAGCTGCTTGTACTGCCATTGACGGGTTATAGAGAATGCCCTTGATGTCCGCGCATGGTCTCTTGCCTGCCCGCATCCGGTGTCGTTCGTCTATCCAGTTTCTGGACTCAAGGATGAAATGTCGCACCGTCTGTCTTCCGCGGCTGCATTCGCACTCGTCGGTGTCGGCCTTGTTGACGTCGTGGAGATATCCCTGCAGCCCGATCTTGCCCGTGCACATCTATGTAATGGGGGAGCTGATCGTTCCGTGCCCGCGATACTATACATTCTGGTTACGAAAAAAGTAAGAGCAAATAGACGAGATACAACGAGCAAACTTACCCTGAAGACAGCCTGCCTTCGTCTGCTTTCGCTGTCGCTGATTAGTAGATCCTTTACCAAGAGCAGCCTGCAACTTCGGTC
Organism: Colletotrichum caudatum; assembly: GCA_030867225.1. NCBI lineage: Eukaryota > Fungi > Ascomycota > Sordariomycetes > Glomerellales > Glomerellaceae > Colletotrichum > Colletotrichum caudatum. Next base: position 11,768 of record MU846370.1, read on the forward strand.
GGCCACTCGAACCGCTGAAGGTGACTCAATGGCTGGCGAATACCAAGCAATTGACTGTGAGAGACTTGTGCTTAACTGGTAAAGGATTCATAGTATGAAGTGATCAAGAAAATATACATTGATTCATGTGTCATGAAGACAAAAAAATGATTACGCTAATGACAATATCCTTCGACCGATCCATTGGGGGTCCTCGTCTTTGGTTCGCCGTATCTTTGACGGCGCTCTCCTGTATCTTGCCTATCTGTCCACCCAAGGCTTTTCTACAGCGCAAAACAGACAGGAACTTACTAGGCCTTGTATTGACAAGCTTACTGGTGATAATAACACGACTGCAAAAGGGCCCGAGTCCTCTGGATTATCCCAGCGCATAACATGCGCGGCAAATGGAACCGCCCAAATCAGCGTGTACACAAGGGGGTATACAAAGAGTAATCGCATTTGGCGACGGATCTTGTCGCGCGTCTCAGTCATACCAAGGTGAAAGAGAAACGGAGTTGCGTTGTGCTCAGGATCCGGTTCGAGGTATGTACCTCGGCGAATGATCGACCAGATGTTTGCAAGTGATGTAGTGCGGGCACTCGTCTGGCTACTTAGCGGCTGCCAGCACGTGCTGAAACTTGCATGCTGTCGATATTGATGATCAGGTGAACTGATATCGACGGTATCGCGACCGATAGAACTCTGAGGGGGTGACAAGGTAGGCACGAAAGTAGGGGAGAGGGCACTCGTGTTAGTAGACAATGTGCGGGATGAGGCAACCCCATTTGACACGTGAATACGGTCATCGTCGTCGGTACCGTACGTTGGCCAATTCCACTTGATCTTCTGGCGGCTATGCTGCAGCTCGATTTGGGCCGTTGAGGTGCTGTCCGCAGAGGAGGTTTGCTGCCGTTCTGAGCCTTCCATGGAAGCTTGAGACCCACGGTGAGACGGAGTAGGGAGCACTGGGGAAATGTGAAACCAGAGTCTGTCGTCTGGCATCTGTTCCGCGCTTGCGCGACTCATGGCACGAACATGACCGAAACGCCGGATACGCAACGTAACGTAGAAATAGATGAATGTGTATAGTGCAACAATAGCAAAAAGAATCATGTAGCGGGGCACCCAGCTAAGGGCGAGCCTTATCCATTCGGGACGGACGGGCAAATAGCAGTAACCGCCCTTGTTCACATAACCAGGTCGGTTGATAAAGGCCAGAGAAGCCATTAGAAGCGGAAAGAAGGCAAAGGCGCTAAAAGTAAGGCGGCGGTGGGGGATATCACCGTTATGGCGCCCAGATTGTCGCGGTCGAAATAGGTAAATTACTGGGTGGAGGGCGATGAGAACAACGGCAACGTCGGATGCCTCGATGCTGACGGAAAGGAAGAAGCCGCTCGTTTGGCAAAACGACGATTCGGATGTAACTGAACCCATTTTGAAGTCGACGATTGAAAAGATAATGAAACACAGTGACTTAAGCATGTCGCTCGATGTGAGCAACATGATGAGACTAGATGCTTGTCAGCAGGGAACTAAATTACAAGGTTGTCCCGGCTTAAGTTCGAGATGGTGCACCATCGGTCGAGATCAACTCACTCATATCTTAAGCTTCGTCTCCTGCGAGAAAACCAGTAGAAGGTGAAGGTGGTAGATGCAAAGCTTAGCGCAGCGACAGCTAGCGACGCAGTTTTAATGATTGTCCATTGTCGATCGGTAAGACCTTCAAGAATGCAGCCGGGAACCGCGGTTCGGCGGACAACGAAGACCTCCGGCCCCGGTGCAGTAGGTGATTGCGATACGTCGATGTATGGCGGCCATGGTGCCATGACGGCTGTAGTACATTGACCACCGGTCGTGGCCTAGGAATGGAGGAAAGAGGTTGGTTCACATGGGAGACTTCCGACTACTCATGGCAATGGTAATGAATCGATGGCTGTGGCCAGTGATAGATGTAATGATAGTCGTTGTAGAGGTTGGTCAGGCCGGAGTTACAGCCTTTGGACCTCCCTCGAAAACCTCTTCACTCTATGGCCAATCCAACTTGGTTCGGCTGGATTGTACTCGTTTGTTGTTCGTCAGTCGGGTTTTTTCAAGTATGCAAAGCTAGCTTCGAAATGCCCGCGTTGACGTCGACCAACCCAGCTTGTAAGGGAATGGCAAAATTATCGGGCGCGGGGGGTGTTTTGGACAACAACAACAATGCGTTTTTTTCTCGATGTGCCGAAAAGAGACTTCACTCTATACGGATGTTGACCTTCGCTTGCTGTTGTTACACGACGGAAAGTGGGGTCGGGTATGAGCGAGAAATGTTTATTATACTGCAGTCGGATCATAGTTATAGATTTCGTCCTCTGGTTCCAAAAGGGCGAACAAATGAGAAAGAAGATGGGATAAGTACTGTGAAACAGTTGTCGATGTGGTTCCTCTTTGAGTAAGTCCTCGGCACTGACAGGCCGGTGTGTTGAGATGAGGTCCGTCCTCCTCATGGCACGGATTGCCGCTCAGGAAGTGCCAATGAAAGCTTTAAAAAGGACGGACGCAATTGAGGCAACGGAGCAAGAATAGGAGAATCGGGAAACGGAGGGAGGTGCGAGCACACACACACAAAAGGGGGGCGGGGGCCCAAAAACAGGCTGTTAGCGTCGTGGATCGAGGCTCGGCGCCTAGTACAACAGACACCTGGTCCGGCGTCTGTGTCTGTGTGTTTGTCTCTGTGTTAGTGCGTCGATCGTGTAATGGGGAGAGGGAAGGGACTGGAGAGGTTGACGGGTGGTCTGGTCTGGTTCTGGCGTAGTCTGATCCACCAGGCGCTAAACGCGAAAAGCAAGTAAATGGGCTGGGACTGTGTACTGTGGGTTGCTTGACCGCGAGCTAAGTAATGAACCATTGATGACGATGTGCATCGTCCCATGTGTGTCCTTCGAAAACAATTGTGACATGGCAAGGAGTGAGAGGTCCCCGGAGTGGTGACATGTCTATGCAACGCCGGCGGCAGCGATTGACAAGATACAAGCATAGACATTACGGACAAGGTATTAGCATATCAGTTTGCTTAAGAATTACCTCTGAAAGCGTGCCTCCTTAGCTTCTAGAAGGAGCTTGATGTACTTACCAAAAACATAGGGGTAAATGACGTATCGTCGTGTGCTGGTTGAGGAGTCAAAATGGATATTGAGGTGGATGCTTCTGGCCATGGGGAAATGGGGTCTAGTTGCAGTCCACGGATGATGTATCATCCAACAGGAGATAAAATGACCATCATCCACTGGATACAGCCGGCGGATCCGCGAGCGTCTTGACCGCTCGGACAAGGAAATGAACCGGACGCCCTTCACGTCGAACGGCTCAGACCGCTCGCCACCTAACGAAACGCTGCCCCAACCTTTTCTTTTTGCGACGAAAACGAAAAGCAAACCCCGCATTCCTCGCGCGCTCCGCCTTTGCCCAATTGAGGTGTTCGGGCTGCCAGTAAATTCGGCCGCGATCGAGATAAGGGCGTCCAAGCTTTCGAGATATTTTCACAGCGGCTCCCGGGTCAAATCCCAAAGGGTGCGGCGGCTTCCTCACCGTTGCAGCAGCCTCAGATGAGTGCAACCTGCAGGGTCTTTAGACAACAGTAACCGGCTGTGGGACCGACGAGCGAATTTCTCTCGTAGCTCGGGGCTGTCTCCCTTCGGTTCATTCCTGGATCGCCGGAAGCGTCGCTGGCTGATTGATTGAGGCAGGAAGGGCTACTACGGGCGTGACTTGCTGTGAGATGTGGGCATCTTAGCGGGAAGAAGGAAACAGCAACAGGGCCCATCATCGAGTTGTGTCTGAATCACATCAAAACCCCGTCCTGGGAGTCAGCACTGGCAGGGAATGGGGAGGGGGGAGCGCTGAGACATTTCTAGTCGAGGTCGAATGAAGCAGGGATGGAAGGTAATAAGATATTTTGTCTACATTTCAGTAATGCTTTTGTGACTCAGAAGTAATACCTGCCCAGCTGAAATAGAGTATTAATGTGGCGATACGGTATCTGGAAAGACAAGCAATGATGCAGTCGGTATCTGGTTAATTATGAGGTGAATAAGCAACCGAGTTAACGCCCAAGGGAATTTCCCAAAGGTTGACAAGATGTCTTACTTCGCTCCAAAGTCCCACAAAAGTTCTTAAGAAAACCCCCGACCTCGCGCATGGCGATCCAAGAGCGGTGGACGGCCTTGAAGAGGACTCGGAGGGCGATGAGCGACGCCGGTGTCACGGTCGGCGTCGTGGCCGTTTACAGCAGCTTCTTCGCGGCCTGCGTTCTCAACGGATGCTGCTGATCCTGGTGGTGGGAAACGCTGCGTAGCGCACCTGTTCTTGTGTTGCTCAGCTGTGTCGCATTTCCCATGTTGGATTCTCCTTTGTCCCATTGATCGTATCGGCGGCCTGCAGGCCGAACCAGAGGAGTAGGAGGATGGGGTCCGCGTCGAGCCTTATCAGCTCTGAGAAGCACGACAGGACAGCGAGTATCGACCCGTTCTCCGGCCAGGTCTCGACTTGAATCGTACTATGTACGTACGGAGCGCGGGCGCGTTCCGTGTAAGTTACTTTTGGAGCAATGTCTGGCTGCCGGTCTCGACCTTAGGATCTTGAAGCGCGACCAGTCTTGGAAAGTGCATTGCTTTAAGGCGGCTGACCATGTGTCACATAGAGGATTGGGTGTGAAATCCTGATCAGAAGTCAATAAGAGTGGTGATCGAGTCGGCGTACAGCTGCACTATTTGGAGCATCATGTTGGGAGTCGAGATCCGGCACATGCGAGTCTCGTGCTACAAGATGTCGCCTCTGGAGCCAGAGCTTGTTCGCTCGCATTGCCTGGAGAAGTGAGGCATCGCTGAGCTGTCCCAGGATTATCATGATGATTTCCGTTAGGAGGAGACCAGAATGGCCTGGGGTTAGGCGAGGCCTCTTTGCCTCGGGCTCAGAGTTCAGGTTGGCAAGCGCTTTTCCAGTCCTGGAGTTGGTCTAAGTCAGCTAGAGCCCAAGGGGAATTTCTGGATAGTTTTTAGTGACGGAAGAATCCAAGACACTGTTGGCAGAGGCAGCTCATGAGCGAATGTCAGTGGGCGTGAAGGTAAAACAAATCGGCAAGTGACTCGGAATTGGTGAAGAAGGAACAAGGGCCTGGGGTGGAAGGCGCGAGAAGAAGGACCACCGCAAATCGAAGATATCCTCGCCAGGCGAGAAGGCCCGCCATCCTCGTGTGGGCAGACACAACAGAAGAAACATGCATCAACTCCAGGAGCCTTAGAAGGAGCGGAAAGCTGGGCCGCAACCCTCGCATCCATCTTTGCACCTGAGAAGTTCCAGCTCGTTCATTCACAAGAGCAGGGTCGAGAATAAACGTTGATACACCACTAAAGAGTAGATGGGGCGAGAACATTGGTATCAATAGAGCCAGAAGCAGACGACACGACCGTCAGTCATACGATGGCGGGAGCTGCAGCACCAGGCCGCATCGAAAGCTCTCCGGAACAAATGGCAGAAGGCTTCGGGAGCGTCAGGGAACGTCAGGGAAATGACCTCGGATGGCTGACGGGGATATCAGGGGATGACGGAGCCGCGTCAATGACGTGGACAATAGCGACGATCATCACGTTGATTGTGTTGCCGACCTTGTTGGTCGCGCGGCCTAGAATAGCACAAAATAGAAACGCTACTGAATGTAAAATGACTGGGCGTCGGCAAACGTCCGTGGTGTTCATAGGTCGATACGGTGATATGACCAGTCTCCGGAAAGGAGGATCCGGACGGCGAGACAGGGTAGTTGTTTGCGAGATTCTCCCAGTCTAGACTTTCGCTCAATGCAACGCCGTGCGGATTCGGCTGGGCCTCCCAGTAACCCCCGCCCCCCTTGTCTGCAAGCATCGGTTCGACGCATTTGGATCCGCTGCCCAGGGACCTTAGTTAGGGTTGGAGGGCTGCTGACTCTGCGAACATGCGGCCCGCATGTCGGGTATGAGCAGGTCCAGTAGCAGCAGTGGCAACAGTCAAGCTGTTGGCGCCAAATCGGACAGCGACGATGAGCGAGCCAAATTCAGCTTCCATTGCCCGCCGGGTCAAAGTGTTTCAAGATGCCTACGCAGATATGCCTACGCAGATGCGCTTGAGCAGACCCCTGCATACACGGTCATTCGTACGCATGTTTTCGCATACGCAGCTTCGAGGCCGAAGGTGGCACAAACGCCGCGCTGTTGGTTTCTGTTGGCTGCTGCAGGGATGATTACTAGTGTAGCGGGCCTTCTTAAAGTCAGTTCTTTCAAGCATTCAGGTCCGCATCTTTAGCGACTGAAGGGAGTCATGCTGATGGTGGTACGAGGGTACGTGTGTGGTTGGTCGGTAGTTAGTGCTGAGTATGTGATGATGCGTCGCTATCGCTTGTGTTTGGTCGATTTACATATCGACTCGCCCTCTTGCTATGGCAGACTTCACTGTTTCTCTTACGATGATCATACATGGCGACTAACCGTTCAGGTCAGGTGTAGCCTCGCCGCCTAGGGAAAGCCCTTTATGGCTCAGCCAGGGCATAATAAACTGTGTGTGTCCTGTGTTACACATGTACAGTAGGAAGCGCTCTTTTGCCTGTTAGACATCTGACATGCCGTGACATGCTCGTCATAGGCGGAACATCACCCCATTGGTTTTGCTGAAATAGGATCTTTCTTGCCGTTCCTGTGCTGCAGGATTCTTCCATCTGCATCCACCACGCAAAATAACAATACTGAAGCCGGTTCGCGAAGCTATCGTTTAGCTGAAGCGTCCCCCAGCGCTCGAATATCGAATAGACTCAATCAAGAAAAGTCAAGCTATGACCAAAATTTGCATAAAAAATGTTGCTGTGTTCGATAGCGAGGCCATTCTTAAGCCAGGAAACGTAATCTTCACCCGATCCGCCGGTAACGTTCAGAATTACATGGCTGACGACTCCGATGCTGAAACGTCGGACTTTGTTGTCGATGGCCGCGGCTGTTTACTTTTACCCGGACTCATTGACGTTTGTGTCAATATCAAAGGCGCCAACGCCGCCCTCGACGTTTTTGCCAGCTATGGCGTCACAACCGTCATTGACACGAGCAGCAGCACTCTGCAATGCCAGGCTATGCATGTTTATGCCGCCAACAAGATGACACTCCCGACCTTCTTCACCTGCGGAACCGAAGCAGTCGCCGCTAGAGACTATCAACCACAGCTGTCCAATGGATCAGAAAGATCGGTTATTCGCACGCGCGAAGATGCTGTGGCCTTTGTTTTGGGAAAGGCTAGCGGTCCCGACTGCGCAGATTTCATCAATGTCGCTGTCGACCTCCACTCGTTTGATGACGATACCCTCAAGACAATTGTCGACGTGGCACATACCCATGGCAAGCTAACCATCGCCCGCACCGCCGGGATACAATCCTACGAGTGCGCCTTGGTTGCCGGTTTTGACGTCTTCGTGCATGCACCCCTCGACGCGCCTATTGACGAGATCATGGCAGGCAAAATGGGCAGTGAAAACAAGATCTTTGTGCCGACGCTCGCCATGATGCGACGGCTCGCGCCAGCCATCGACTCCAGAGACACCACCGCCACCAGCACTAGGACCCAGGGCCGTCCAGGTGGGGCCAGCCCAGCCGACTCTGATGTTGATGGTGCCGAACACGATAATACCTTGGTGGATCCGGGCTCAGTCGAGCACTCAAACTATGGTGCTACATCCAACAGTACCTACGATAACGCAATGAAGAGTGTGCGCACGCTCCACAATGCCGGCGTCACCATTTGCGCAGGCACCACAGCGAACCTGGTCCCAGGATCCCAGATCCCCTTCGGCGAGAGTCTACACGAGGAGCTGCGCCTGCTGGTCGAGGCCGGCATGCCCGCGCTTGACGTGCTCCGCTCGGCAACCTGTGTGGCAGCCAAAGCCTTCCGTCTCGACGATCGTGGCATGATCCGGGGGCGGTTACGGGCTGATCTGTTGCTCGTTAATGGCAACCCGCTGGAAGATATTAGCGTAATAAGCAAAATCGAAAGGATCTGGATTCGCGGGGAGAAAATAGATCCTTTCATTGTAGCTCGCGTGGTATAGGTGGTCGAAGGCCTGAAGGTGTATCCAAATGATTTGCTACAGCACTGTAGAATAAGACTTGGTTACTTATTGATCTGCAACCCTCTGGTCCCGTTACGGTAAGTTTAATCACTGTGAGATTTAACTGGGTTCTCCTCTGACCATCCCCGGTGAAGGTATGCACTGGATGGGCACTGGATAGGCTGGTTCAAGAGGGCCTGAACGTAAGCGCCAGTGCTTCGCCAGTGCCCCGCTTCTCTACTGACACCACTTGCAGAGCTCCTGACTGACACCTCCCTTTCGCTGGTTTGCAGTGTTTTCGTACATACAGGGTGTCTACGACAAGCTTACATGGAAAGAGGCAACCGCTGTTGCACAGCTTAGAACCGGAAAGGCAAGACTGAATGACTATCTGCATCGGATCGACGCAGCGCCTTCACACATGTTTGCGTGCGAACTGGCAGCATAAACGGTTGAGCACCTTCTTTTCCGGCGCATAACTCGTTACAGCAATTGTCACACAATTTATGCATCATGGGCAATATGGCCTATACGAGTATGACCAAGTCTGATAAGTATGTGCTACTAATACACCCTGTTGGCCCCCTACCTAACAATCGCTGCCTAAAAAAACCTAGTGGCTCGTGCCGGCTTAACAACGGGAGGTCGCACGAAACCCGGTTAAATCCCAGCAGGGAGACCTGACTAATCTGGCTGAGCCTTGATTGTGGCGGGCGGCGTTGCTTGGAAATCTAGACCCCTTAAGAACTCGGTAGCTAAAGCCGGCGTGTACTTCGGTCTGTCTCCTTTAAAAAGTTCCCCTTCTTCCTTTATCTACCTTCAAAAGTTCTCCGCAAGGTGGCAACCGTAACTCAGAATCCTAAATATTCTTGTTCAGATTTCGATTGGCACTTTTGTCTTTTCGGCAGCAGATGGCCTTGGCTTTGGAATGCTGCCAGACAAATCTCTTCGACCGCTTGCCCCTAGGCTTACCCAGCGGCCACCTAAAAGGATGGGGGCCACAGAAGGCGATGAGGGTAGTTCCAAGGGCTGCAAGAGACGACGGCCTTACATCTCGAAGGCTTGCAACTTCTGTCGAGAGAAAAAGATTGCCGTATGCCCCCCCACCTTTCTAATGCCTATTTCAGCACTCAGGCAGCGGGCCTAATCTAACCCCTGAGTTCGGGTGTGTTGTACACAAAACACCATTAACGGGAGATTCATGTAGTGCGACGGCCAGCCAGTTTGCTCTCAGTGCCTGCGCCGTGAACTCACGTGCGAGTACAGAGCGGCTACTGACACCATTCCGAAGGCTGTTTCCCCTGGAATCCAATTCTTGGATAAGGACAAGGCCCTGAGCAATGCAGATGCGGCAGACTTGCTCAGCGTACTGAAGTATGTCTCAGATGATGACGCTCTGGAGGCACTGCAGCTTCTGAGGAGCGGCAATGATCCAGCCCAGGTGGCCTCCGCTTTGCGGAAATATAAATTCGACCTTTCGCAAGTGGCGCTCAACCGGGCAATCCTGCCACCTTCCCAGTCTTCTTTGGAATTCGAGTTGATGATGAGGCACCCCATTTCCTATCCCACATGGGCGCCGATACAACCTACGAACCTGGACTTGGAAATTTTGCTGCAGCCGAGTAAGGATGGCCGGAATAGAACAGATCCGATGGGGTGAGTGAGCCATACTTTCGAACAACTCAGATGGGATTTGTTTTCCTCGTGAACCTCGGATTGGCATGGGCGAATAGCAGGAAATATTTTCTCTTTTGTGCTACCTGGTATCGACGACAACTGATAAATCAGTCGCTTACTTGTGCGGAAAAAACTAGCTCTCTGGATTCAATCGACAGTCGTTCCTACTTTTCCCTGCAAGATCAACGATATCGAGACAGAAGCCCAGACGAAGAGAGGCTTTTTGAGACCCTGGAGCCAACAGCACTGTACGACAATAGGCTATTGAGTGTCGACATATCCCAATGGACGAACGTGCCCATTACTAACGAATTCTCCATCGCGGTGCTGCAACTCTACTTTGAGACTGACCATCCGATGATACCGCTGATTGACGTCGATTTACTACTGGATGGGCTGCTTGGTAAGAATGAATTCTGCTCTCGAATTCTTGTCAGCGCGCTATTTGCTTGGGCTTGTGTAAGTGTTCTCTAGAACCGCAACGCTTAAGTTGCATTGTGCGCGTAGCCTCTCACCTCAGAGCAGCAGGGATATGCAACCTTTGAGCCGGAAGCCACCATCGTAGGTTACGCTTTTTACGATGAAGCGAAGGAGATGTGGAAAAGGGACAAGGAAACTCGAGCAACAAACAATATCTGTAATGCGGCTGCGTTACAGTACTTGTTCCTAACAGCGATGTCTTTCGGGGCCGGAGCAGAATATATGGATTATCTCGGCGATATCCTAGAGGTATCCAGAAGGCTTGGCCTCTTCAACATTGATCCTTCTCAGAACGCAGAGATTGATGTCAGCAACAGCGCAGAGTATCGGGAAGCCAAGGCTCAGATTGCTTGGGTGCTATTTACCTCGCTAACGTATGTTAACTTTCAAACTGAACACGCAGATACCCTCTCTCAACAATCCCTTTCCCCTTTCCTTTCCACAATAGGAGGAAGTCTTCCGTTTGTCTCATCTAGTTTCTCCCTAAAGTCCTCCTTAAAGCGTTACATGATGTTCGCATCTGTAAACTAATTACTACAAAAAGCTTTTTGTCATTGCATCTACACAAGCACCTTGTCGAGCACCCACCCCGCGCTCCCATACCAGGCAACGACAGATGCATTGCGCGAGATACAGACAAATCAACAACACACAAAAGACAAAACTTGAACGCAAACTTGCTTAGGGAGCATTGCCGCCTTTCCTTGATAGTCCATGGCATGATGCAAACCATGTACGGGTCAAAAGAAATACCATACGCTGAAGCCATAACTTTAGCCTTTGCTGAACAGGCTTATAAACGGCTTTTGTCATGGGCAGATGGATTGCCGCTCGAGATGGCACAGGGCGATAGTTGTACACATCATACCATGGTCCTACAGTAAGCCACCTTTGGCCATTCGTAGACAAGAAATGATGGACACTTGACTAAAGCAATCCTTAGCATCTACTACCACATAGCTATCCTCGAGCTATTTCGCCCCCTTCTTCGGCAAAACGGTGCTCCTCAACAGCGACTTCTCGCCTTCAAGTCTCACGAGTCCACACCGGATGCCGTTACCACAGCATCTGTAAACCAACTAAAACGAATTGTGATATCTTATCGCCAGAACTACTCCGAGTCTGAACATTGCTCGTTCTGGCACCCAGCGCTGCTCTACGTTGCCAACGCAATACTCAGTGAGGCAAGTGAGCCTCAACATGGCTCAGAGAGTAAATTCTTCTTCCGCCTCTGCGTAGCCTGTTACCAAACGCTCTACACCGGTTTCCGCTTGGCTAAGGGGCTAACATTAAGTCTTCTCGTGATGGCCCTCGAGAAGGGTGTTGTGGACTACAGACAAGCAAGTGCAATCCAGAGGGATCTTGAAAGGAGGGGCAAGCACTACAAGATTCCCGACCAAGTACCGGTTGCCTTGATCGTAGATTTGAATCTCGCTTTGACGGATCCGTCCGCGGCAGAGGCGGAAAATCTGGTTCGGAGGTTTCAGGAGTTTCAGCTTTATGAGGCGGATGGCAATAACGGAAACCCCAGGTCAAGGACAGAGTGAAGCTCCCTAGATTCCGTCTAACCTTGCGTTGACACTTCTTCAGAGCCTTACCTCGAGTTCTAAGACTCGAACTTGGAGTAGATCAAAACCTAAAGTCTCGAAACGGCTGACAGACTAGTGTCGGCTGAGCGGTTGTGACCTCCACGTTCCCTAATACATATCAGCTGTATTGCTTTCCTATTATGTCTTTCTATCGGCTGCATTTGAATGGAGTCTTCTTATTAACTGGTAGTGAAACTCACTTTGGACTTGTTGATGTGTCAATCCTTGGAAGAGTGAGCGGTACTCGACTTGACCATGAGTGACAAGGGCAGTGCTCAAATGAGGACCAAGATCCCCTGAACTAGTAAAGTGCCCGATCTCCATGGAGCGGCGGCACCTGCCTTCATGGTCAAAGTAACCATACATAGCTCGAGGTAGCCTAGCAAGGTCCCTCATCACACCAAGTCTGATATCAACTTCCCTCTCGCCTAACTTTCTTGGCATCATCTGTTAGTGAAATAGGTGACACCTCACTTTAATCCTTTATAGCTGGAAACCTTTCACCTCCTGTCTCCGGAGCCCTTCCACGATGGCCTCGCAGCCACCGCCGGGCATCGGGCCCGTGTCGGCTACGTCAGCCGGCCCTGAACAGAGCTCTGGGCTACCTCCAGAGCCAACTCCTTTTCTAAGGGCTAAACGCCGCCGTGACACTGGGATACAGCCACCCCGGCCTAGTCTCGTGGTGTCAGACTACCCCAGCACATTCGTTACGCTTAATGACTCGACTCGAGCAACCTGACTTGTGTCTAAGCAGAGGTATGAATAAGGCTAGCAGGATTATCCTTGTATGGGGGGATTATATACTTATTATACAGATATGTGACTTCTTCTCATAGCCATTCGTTCATCATACTCATCAATACATATACAAAATGACCCCTGCCTGTCTAACTGTTGCTCGATACTTGGGAAGCCAGCCTGTCGCCACCAATGACGGTTCTACAACGGCGGAAAAGCCTACAATTTCTCTTACAGCTGCGAGCGGGCCCGCCATAGGATCCGTCCTGTCAGCTCTCGATGAAGAGGCCAGACAGTATGAGGCGCGAAAAAGGTCTTCCTGATTATCGCCCAGTCCGTTGACAGCATCGTCGCTAGCTTCGACGGTCATAGAAAGCTGATCGCGAAAGAAGCCAGTGGCTACGTGATCCAAGCCCTCAGGAAGCTCATCAAGTGTGAAATAGGGTCGACCGCAGACCAGAGCTGGGCTGCGGTCGCGGCCTCGGCCACAGTCAATGCCACTGTGGCCATGCTGGCTCCGACTCGCCCGCAGGCCCCACTCCCGGCCCACTCCCGGTCCCAGGCGCAGCCGCAAGAGGACCTCTGCATCTTTGCCCGCATCCTGGACGAGGGTTTGGCTGCCGCCGGAAAGAATGCGCCATTCGCTATACGCCGCACAGTCTACCAGACCTTCAGCATAAGAACTGGCGAACATACCCCACATCTACCACGTCGGCACAGGATACTCCCTCAAGCCCGCTAACAATCAGGTCCCGCAGCGCCTCCTCGCAGACAAGCAGGCGTTGGCGGACTGCCTAGGAGCCTACAAGGTAGAGACCCCTCCAAAGTGGTTTACCTACGTTGTGTACCGTTGCCCAACCAAACTTCGCAGCATTGATGAGGATATCCTAGACCCCGCGGCCGATAGCGCTGCTTTCGTGCCTGGGCAAAAGACTCGAGAGACTGATAGCCAGAAGGATGCCCCACTTAGCGGTCTTAGAAGGCGTGGTCAGCCCACAGCAAATCGGGGCTATGCCGGGCAGGTCGACGGTTGATCTGACGACCTGCCTGACCCATGATATTGAGACGGCCCTCGACAAGGGGCTCACGGCTACGTTGACGACAATGGACGTCAAGGGGGGCTTTAACTCCGTCCTTCGCAACCGGCTCGTCGTTAGACTACGCCAACAGGGCTGGCACTTCGGCCTGATCAGACTGATCTTCAGCTTCTGCTGAGACGGAACCGCCAGAGTCAGGCTGGAGGATACGACAACGTATTAGTTCTCGCTGAATTGTGGGCCGCCTCAGGGCTCACCATTATTCCCCATCGCCTTCCTACTTTATGTTGCAGACATACTTGAAGAAGACCCGAACGCGCGCCTCGGGTACGCAGACGACATCGGTCTCTTGGCTACAAGCCCCTCCCTCGAGGGCAATGTGGCGATACTCAGCCGGAGGGCTGCCGACTTCCTAGAATGGGGAGATGTGAACAAAGTCTCTTTCGACCCAAGCAAGTGCAAAGCTATCCACTTCTCTAGGAAGCTGCCAGAGATCAGGGCGGGGAACTTGGTGATCAAAACCTCGACCGAGCCCGTCCGCTGGCTGAGTGTTTAGTTTGACAAAAGGCTGTCCTTCAGGCATCACGTTGATACAAAGGTGGCTGCGGCAGAAAAGGCAGTCCAACACCTCCGGCATCCGACGAACACATCAAGCGGGCTCCCAGCGGCTGCCGTGCGAAAAGCAGTCATCTCCTGCGTATTGCCAATTGCACTGTTGGGCGCCGAGACATGGTACGATGGCACGATGAGACCAGCCTTTAGCCTCAGGACTAACCGCAGGACTGGGGCGGACATTGATCCACTTACTGGAGCAAACACTGTCAACACAGGCTAGAAGGGGCCTCTGTGCAAGATCGAGAAGGTCATCACAGCAGCAGCAAGAGCCGTTCTGCTTGTCTGCACGACAACACCATCAAGCGGCCTTCTTAGGGACGCCAGCCTACTACTAGCTGAGATTTCTCTTGGGGGAGTCCGCCTACGGGCTGCAGTGCGCCTGCAGAAGGTCGATCATCGACACCACCTAGTGTCAAGGCTCTTATAGCGAGGATGACAACACAAAAGGCTACAACGGATGGCAGAGCTCCTGCCGAAATGCGCAAGACCTCTGTTCCTACAACGACATCTTGTTTCCAACAAACAAAATGGTGAGGACATCCGCTCCGTCTGTCCGTCCGGCTTACCTCGACGCCTTTTTCTAGACCTAAATTCAGACTCTTGAAACGGCCTGACCGACTAGTGTTGGCCGAGCGGCTGTGACCTCCACATTCCCTCAATACATATCAGCTGTGTTGTTTTGCTATTATATCTCTCCATAGGCTGCATTCGAAGAAAGTTTTCTTGTTGACTGGCACTTAAACTCCCTTTGAACTTGATGTATGTCTTCCCTCGCTCTCACTTTCCCCTATTGTTGTCGCACCCCAGAACACTCGCCCACGGATTATGTGACCCCCTTCGTCTCCAAAATATTGCTCAGCTCTTTCAGCCGCACAGGTTTGGTGAGGAACAAGTCGATGCCACTCGCAAACGCTTCTTGCTGCGCGCTTGCTGACGCCAGACCCGTGAGCGCAAAGATGTGACAACGCGCGAGGCCCTGCTCCGTCTCGATGGCGCGGATACGGCGCGTCGCCTCGAATCCATCCATAACAGGCATCGATATGTCCATGAGAACGCACTGGAACCCCCCCCCCTGCATTCTGAAAGGTCTCTAAGGCTTCTTGTCCGTCCATGGCATTGTGAAAATCGTGCCCCAGGCTCCTCATGTAGGATGCTAGTATCTTCAAATTGAGAGGGTTATCGTCCACCAAGAGGAACTTATGTCGACTTTTATCGTCCTTTCTTAGTCGCTCACAGTTATTGGGGTCCGAGGCGGGTGCTTGTTCTCGCTTCGGTCGGTCTGAAAGCACGATATACTCGGCGCTCGACTCCTGAATTTCTTCGAATCCCTCTGAGCTGCTGTACTCGTTGAGCCCCGGCGCGTTTGCTTGATCACTATCTTCTTGCTTGTCGAGCTTAAGACCGCCCTCGTTGGGAAGTTCTGGCAGAGCCTCCGGGGTTCCTGCGCCGACACTGCCCCCCAAGCCCCGACCGATAGCTGTATGATCATTGACGTTTGTATGGTTTACACTCGTCAGAGACAACTGCGTCGGAGTCGGGATGGTGCCGGCCTGTGTTCGAATCCATCGCCTGAAGCTCAGCAGCAAGACCTTGGCAAGCTTTCTCGGGCCAATGCTGGACGAGATGTCAGTTCATCCAAACGTCACGAGAGCGGGGAAACTCACGGCTGCGAGATGAACTCGAAAACAACACGCTTGCTAGTGAAGCGCGGCGATGTTGCTAGCTGCCGCGCAATCAGAGCGTTCCGACAGATTATCACAACGGGCGTAGATATCACGCCTTGACGTCGTTCATAGAGCAGCCGATCCAAGTGTCGTTCATTAGATAACACCAGGTCGGGGAGGAGCTGATCCTCCGCATATTGGTTAATGATGTGCATTTTGAGCCAGCTGCTGCAGATATTCGCTACCAACTCGCCCTCGCTTGGTGTGTGGCTCGACAAGTCGTCAACCGATTGGACCCCGTAGTCCTCTGGAAAGCCTAGGGACTTGACCCGTAAGCCTGCAAGCTCACTCACTGATGCCTGGAAGTCGTCAAAGCCAGTAGTGCTCAGGCGGTTGATCGTTGGCGACGTTGGGAGGGCGGCCTGCAGTGGAAGCTGCACCGTCACTTTGGTCCCGCGGCCGACCTTGCTCCAAACTTGGATGGACCCGCGCAGCTTGGCGACGATCTGATTAACCAAGCTCAGCCCCAGGCCAGCCCCAGCAGACAGTTTGTCTTCCTGCGCAAAGGGAGAGAAGAGGTGATGTCGGAGGTAGTCCTCGCTGATGCCTCGCCCAGAATCCACCACATCAATCTGGATCTTGGCAGTGCCCGAAGGACTCTCCTCTTGTTTCTTGTACAAGCGGACATTGACGAATCCCTTTCTCGTGTACTTGAGCGAGTTGCCTAACAGATTCATAATTATCCGCCGGATCGCGCCAGGCTGGGTGTGGTAGCGCCATGATGTCGCAGGATTGCTGTCGAACGTCACGGCCACGTCACCCAGGATGAGCTGCAAGTCCCCAAATCTGTTTGTCCCCGAAGCCAAGTCTTCCATCGCCTGCATGCTGTCAAGCCTACGTATCGCACTCGAATCCGCGTGCTGGTCCGGTCTGTTGCCGGCCAAGTGGGCAACGGAAACCCGTTGGTAGCTGAAACCGGCGCATATACTCTCAACAACCTCTTCAGCTAACACATCGATGTCCACGTTGGAGGTGATGCTCATCATGCCGGATTCGATGCTAATTTTCTGGTCACGGTTTCTGAGACCTCTGTCGCCAACGTCAGCGGTGCTGTTCCGGCGCTTTGAAGGGGTGATGAAGTTATTGATCTTGCTCCAGTCCAGGAGGTGATCAATGATCTCTAAGAGGGTGCGTCCACAATTATCAATCAACGCTAGCGTTTCGCCCTGGAACGCATCCAGCGGGGTATCGTGAAGTAATTCCGAGCCGAGGATAATGCCGTGCAACGGCGATCGAAGCTCGTGGGAAAGTGAGCTCAGAAGGTCCGTCTTGGCTTTGTCCACCAGCATGGCGTCGAGGCGATGGATTTCGGACATTATGACCGCCCCAAACGCCCGGAGATAGCTGAGCTCGCCCTCGACGGTGAGAATCCGTGTGGGGGTTTTCGTGCAGATAAAACCCCCAGCATACCAGCGCTGCTTCTGGGCGTTCCAGAGAGGGACCATTGCGATGCTTCGCGCCCCCGAGAAGATACCACTGAGAAGCTTTCCCTCGTTGCGCCTTGAAAACAGGTTCTTGCGTAGCCTTCGACGTTTACGATCGTCTTCGATCGGTGTTAGTGGAGGCTGGGGTACCTCTCTAAGGGGTGTCGGCACGGTCAAGCTATCGTCATCGCCAGAGAAGTCGCTGGACTGAATGGAGCCGTCCTCGTCGAAGTTGAAAATCTTACCCTTGGGGTAGCGTCGCAGTAGTTTGTTGAGAAACTTCTTGGCTATGGATGCCTGGCTTTGAGCAGGCGGGTCGCCGTCGATGCTAGAGATGGCCGAGCTCGAGAAGCCCAACACGCGACAGGTGGCTTTTTCCTGGGTTGCATAACGATTGCCACCGCCCCCTGTGCCTGAGCTGCTCCTTTCGTCGCTCGACGAAGACGACGATTTGGCACCCGCCGATGTGACAAGGACGGATTTGGAGTCGGCCAGCCCGCCGAACGAGCCGATGGTGGCATCCAAAAAAGGACGCTCTCAACCTCGATGGCCTGACGAATGACGTTGGATGCCTTTGAGAAGATGTACCTGAGTTGGGCATCGTGGGAATCCCGGTTTTCTGATGCTAAACCCGAGCCGCCCAGCACAGGTCGAGCGCTTTTATAGGACTTTCCGGAATAGACGGCACAAGCGCTTGGTTGCCTGTCCGCTGGTGAGTTTCTGTCTGCTTCAGATATTCTTTCGATTGAGGGTTCGGCCCCTTCCAATCATTCGCAAATGCTTCTCCTTGTTGAGAGACTTGTGCTGCGGCCAGCTCGTCTTCCTGCTGGAGATGCTCCTGGTTCTCGTTAAGACTGCCTTCGAAGGAGGGGTGATCATTGAATGATTTAGGGTTATTCCCCAGCCTCCAGCAGGACATGGTGCTCTTGCCTTCCATGAAACTGCCAACGCCGCGGACCATCCTATCGGCACGGCGATGGTCATCTCTGTTACGTTTGGCGTCCAAGTAGTCGACTATGACCAGGGAAAGGTCCTGCATAAGTTGGGTCGACACGTCGTTGAGCCCCTCGCGGGGGGTATCCCCGAGCACGGCAAATACACCGATGTTGATACCCTTTTGCGAACGGAGGGGCACACCGGCATAGAAACGGTTCGCTGGCGAATTGAGGCAGAGACGCCTCTCTGCAGTCCTGGGGTCTTTTGAGAGATCGGGAATAATGGTCACTGGTAGTTCGGCCTTCTCCAAAGATGCATGGTCGGAGGACTCGGGGACGGTGAGGACAAGTTCGCACATGCCGAAGGAACGGGGTAGAGCGGCGTTAGAGAGCAGCAGATGCTGCCCAGGGCGAAGGCCCTTAGGTTTGGTTTTGGGTGCCAGTGACAGAGACGGGGTGGCCTCAGCAACAATGTACTGGTATTTGCCATCAAACAACGAGATAAGGGCACGGCTGGCATTGAGCCGTAGAACGCCGAGCTCTGCAAAGGCAGTCAGGGCCGGGTCCGAGGAGGAGAGCAGCTCTGATGG
This sequence comes from Colletotrichum caudatum, assembly GCA_030867225.1. NCBI lineage: Eukaryota > Fungi > Ascomycota > Sordariomycetes > Glomerellales > Glomerellaceae > Colletotrichum > Colletotrichum caudatum. The sequence goes on from MU846370.1 coordinate 30,654, forward strand.
CAGTATGAAGTTGCTGGCATCATTGTAGGTAGCTTGGGAAATTAGAGAGGAGTCGTATCTAGTGACTAGTCAGTGGCGTCAATGGTGAGAGGTACGCAGGTCCAAACACGGCGGCGGGGCATCAGAAGGCGAGACCGTGGGTATGGGGCGGGGCGGGGAGGGACGGGGGACGGCGTGGCCGGCCGGGTGGTTCGGGCAGGAAAGAAAATGAGGATTACCAACCTGAAGGTCTCCCGTTCGCGTCGGTTTTCCGATACGACCCTGGCGAGAGGAGGGTTATCCATGACCGGAGATGAACCTCCTTTGACGTGGAAGCCGATAGGTGGTTTAGAGACGACGTGTCGACCGAGCCCGTGATGCTTAACCGACGGTTAAACACTGGCGCGGCAGGCGAGATGTCGACCTACGAGCAGCAGTACGTCAGCACCGGGCATAACGATGAGGACGACGATGCCGAAGGCGACGAGCTGCTGGCGGTCCGATATCGTATCGGCCAGGGGTATTAGTTTAGCAGCTACTCAAGGATGGACAAACACGTCCACCCGGGGCAAATGGGCAAATGCCCGCGGGGCTAAAGACAGAGTTGGAGAAGCCACCATCAAATCTCCTCTCGCGGCGATACATATAGGAATGCCTGGGACCGGTACGCCACATAGGGTTGCGGTCAAGAGGCAGACTGGGTGAGGTAGACAAGAGGCAAATGAATGCGGGGGCGTACGGTGCAGATGCCAAGCCAATGCAGAAGGGGAGAAAAGGGCACATGATCGGGTGTACTCACTCACTGATGGTAAACACGGTTCCTGATGAGAATATCGCGCTTAGACCATAGCGGCAGAGGAGAGAGAGAGAGAGAGAGAAAGAGAGAGATGGAGGGAGATGGCAGAGAAGACAACGAAAGGAGACGTTCGATCGGAGGAGAGAGCGTATCACAGTCGAGCTCGATAAAGAGTCGAGGATGCAGTTTGGAAGAAACATGTGGCGATGTTGAGAGGGACTGAGAAGTGATGGCAGCAGTAGCAGTAGCAGTGGCAAGCAGTACTCGGTGGCAGCAAGCAGCAGCAGCAGCTGAGAGCCTGCCGGCTTATTCGAGCAAAGGGAGCAAGGGCGAGGGGCAAGGGGCAGCAGGAGCAGCAAAGGGAAACAGCGAAAAACGAGGTGCACCAGCCGACTCCGGGCTTGGGCTCCAGCCTCTGCCATGGATCCGTCCCACTTGACAAGGGATGCGTGCTTGTCGGTTGGTCAGAAAAGGATAGGTGGGGCACTGACAGTGCGAAGCACGGATCATCATCACCCTGCGAACCTTGTTTTCGCAATTCTCAGATGGCAAAGGTGGGTTTCCGTCTGTATTTCCCGTCTTGCTAGCCTGGGAATTATCTACCCATGTGTGGCGACCCTGAGAAGTGGGTCACCCGCGGGTACAGTTCGTAGCACAGTGTTCTTCGGACCAATGCGTTTTCTTACATTAGCATCTTGGAATGCGACTAGGGTGAGAAGAGACAGAACATGGGGTTTTGCGCATCTCGATGGCCCCTCATCTCGTCCCTCAGTATCTATGTACTTCTCACCTTATCCGCAGTGGGTCCTGCAGCCTCGATACGACGAGCGCTCTGATTTACTACATACATAGTTTTCAGAGTATGGATAGTCCAGAATCTCGAATAAACCAGGAAAGTGCATCGTATCCCGTTGCCGTAATCCGGTGCCCTGGTAGCAGTATGCAGACAAACCTTGCAACTAAATAATCCATAAGAGGAGTAGCAAGGACAAAACCACTACAATCAATTAGCTTACTATACCACTTGCATCGTATTGACGAACGGTTGAATCTCCGTGACATACACCTGAAGGTTCTCCACAACGTTCTTCACGACGACGGGGTGTTTACCTAATCCCCGAAGCCGACGGTTTCGCTCCTGACCAATACGTCATCATTCCAACCCTTGACCCTTGTGGCTTCCGTTTGAATAGGTATACCGTAGCGCGAGCGAATTCTGGCCACAACATTGCTGTCAATTTTGACATGATTCTTCGGGCTTTTGCTTTCTTGATCACTGCTGCAATCCTCTTTTCCCCTCCATTTCGACCTAAGTAATAGGCTTTTGTCGCTACAGCCCCGTCCACCTCACATATAGGTGCGTTTTCCGTTGGTGCAATGGCTCTAAGCAGGCTCCTCGACTCTAGACGATGGGCAGTCTGCTGAATGGATATCCCAGATCGAATTTCCCGCAAGACTTCATACGCTTGGGTCTCGGGCAAAAACCGCATTGCTGACAAGACTGCCTCGAGGCAACCAATATGACATTCTATCTCTGCATGCTTTCTGTTTAATGCTGACGTACGTGATTCAGACGGGTTGACGTTGTATTGACACTCGAGTCCCTTAGCAGTACAGCCAGTGCATCGTGGTCGTTCAGCGGAGCACTGGAAACCTTGGATTTGTCAACGCGAGGTAAGTCAACGTACCCACTTCCCGACCACCCCCCCATTCCGACCACATGCGAATAAAGCTATCACAACCACAACCACTTATTCAATTAACTATCAACCACCTTATGATGCCACGATAATACAACTTTCGGCCTCACTAGGTAAATCCGATACGCTGGATTCATCTATAGCACTTTCAACCTCATCGGCCTCAATTTGCGCTTGCCGTACCTCTTTGATTGTCGCGAACTTCGTGTTTGGATCCAGTTGCACAGCCTTCCTCTTCCTGATAACAGTGTTATCAACCTTGGCCTGGAGAAGCTCTATTTGGTGCTTGGCGGTAGCTAACTCGAAGGACTGCTCTTGGTAGCCTTTTTTGACTTTTCTGAAGAGCTGGCGTTGTGTGGCGATAGTTTGATCCTGCTGGACCACTTGGGTATATA
>MU846371.1:0-33493 GCA_030867225.1 Colletotrichum caudatum
ACCAACTATAGGAATAGCTTTAAGTTAACCAACCAACTTTGAGGCCAAAGTTGGGTTGGTTGCTCTGAATGAAGCGCTGTCCATGCATGTTTCTTCGGATGCCAGGAGAATGGGTTTGTGAATAGAGTTCGGTATCTTGTCCACGTATGTGGTGTCGCTTTGATTATGTCTACCGAGTTTGAATCCATACCGTAGATAACTGTTTTCACCGAAATGTATTACAGCTACGCAAGTCTGAAGATGAGGAATAGAAACACCGAACTTGGGCTGCCGAGGGATATATATGAGTCAACGTCTGGCTCGACAATTTCTCTGCATTGTTGTGCATTTTGTGCCATATAAACTGACGGGGAGAACACGCAATGTATATCCAGTCATACGAATCCCCATATGCATGTATCGGGTGAGCTTCACTAGACCGCTTACGAGGACCTTGGGTGACCATATTGTAGCAATATGTCGTGCTTTCTTGGAAATGAATTGAGTCTGTTGCAACTCATGTTTCCGTGGTTTCAATGGCCTTCTGTACCAGTTCAAAACTAGTCAGTCCCATTCGGTTTCCGCGATACAGAGACACAACCATTGTACGATATGTGCAGGTTAATCAGTGAGAGAAGAAAATGCAATGGAGAAGAGAGCAGCAGATAATAACTGAACAGAGTGATGGTCCACAACGTATTGATTCACTTCTCAAGGACAGCTAGCGGATCCAATGTTTCAAACAGCAGCTAACCCGTATATGCCGTCGGTTCTCGCAAGAAAGGTATATGACCGCGAGGGGATCCAACCTGGCTCTTGATTCCGGAACCGTCGCCATCACATTCTGTTGTTCTGCCGCGGCCGTCTCTCAGCCTGGGCGCCGCGCACTTGTCCCAGCACAAGTCTCGGCCAAACCGACATGGCCTTTTCCATGCATTGTATTGGACTAAAAGCCCCCCAGCAAGTATAACCAATTCATCTTCCTGAGAACCCCTCGGTACCGCCACTGTCTGCTGCCACTTGATCATAGAGCAAGCGAGGTTGATAGAAACACAAATGCCAAATGTCCTGTTTTCCCACTCTGCGTATAGGTCTGATGGATGATGTGAGACATCAAACGGAAATGGCCAACAAAGGGGGAAAAGAAAACCTACAAGCTGGTTAAAAACCTCCCGCCGCTAAGGTCTAACCCTGCTCTAGAGTCTAGACCGACAACGCTGTGATGTGCATGGACTTGCCGCACCTAGCGGACTATTTGTTGGACAAGTGGTTCGGTAGCCGCCACCGCCAGACTCCACTGAGCTGGACGAGTGCAAGCCGCAAGACGTCGCGGCGTGGCGGATAGAGCAGGCCGTCCGGGAGATGGAGGAATTGGAAGGCGGGGAGTAATTGGTGTTAGGTACGGATGGACGGGAAATGACACGACGCTTGATGAGAATTTGTGCACTGGCTGCCTGTGTCGTGAGGGAACATGATTGGAATCGACGACTACGGGCCCTCCACTATCACGAGGACTTCAAGGCGACAAGACACTACTTGCTAGATCGGTCCGGCCATCGAGAAACTGTAATGCGCCGCCGCACTACGCAAGACGCAGATTGTGACTCTCCTGACCTGAACTTTCTGCAAAATGTGCGTGCTTTCTGGGCATGGTAGTCGGGTACTCGGACCAACCCGGCCTGACACTTGCAAAATGACTTCTTCTTCCGTCCTTTCGACCGGCCATCTTCTCCCATAGCTGTTCCTGCCACCGCTCCTGGTCGTGCCGCCTCGTTGGCTTCGGCACGGCCTCCGATTGGAATGAGTTGGTGAATAGAAAAGTCTCGGCCGTTCTGTTGGAGTTAAAAACGCAGTGAAACACTCTTTGGCAATTCGGGCGGGCGTTTGGGGCTGTGCTGGCCGCGACAACCCGGCACCGGCGTAGATACCGTCCGGGAATACGATGCCGCAATTGCTCCCCGCTGTGCAATGGATCTTCAAATCGGTTTGTGCCTGAGTTTTCATCGAGATCTACTCTCACATCCAGCGCCGATGGTTTAGTGGTAAAATTCTCCGTTGCCATCCAGCAGCGTCGGGGAGCCGGGGGTTCGATTCCCCCTCGGCGCATTTCTTTTGCTTTTGCCGTCTTCTGCTTCGACAGAGGTGGGATGGATGGACGCCCCCCGGAAACTGCGAGTTGTTTCCGAGTCATGAGACGGGTGCAAGCAAACATGACACCTGATGGTGCGAGAGATCTGTCCCAGGTTGAGGGAGACAGGGAGTGAGTGAGTGAGCGTCCCGGTCAAGATGAATGATTGATTTAGAGCCGTTTTTGCTGAAATTACCAGCGGCCGACCATCCATTGTCCCGACCCGACCGATGCACCTTTGCTTACCTATCTATCTATCTATTATTCCGCAGCGGATGCTGTCGTATAGATGGAGGGACAGATCGATGTGCACTTGAGCCCGTGATGCAGTCAACGCCCGGGCGGGCTGACCGGCGCAATGGGAACCCGATCGTCCCCCCTGTAGCGCCGACTGCCACCCCCGGTCGGTGACAGCAGATCGACGTCGGTTTAAGCTAGCCAACAAGACAAGGAGCGGTGCGGATGACGGCACGATCAATTAATAAAAAGAGGAACGCCTCCCTCGGCTTCTCTGGCCGCCAACCGTCGCCGCCGCCGCCGCCGCCGCCGCCGCCCCGCCATGACGCACACGACTCTCTCGTCCCTCCACCCGGGTGCCCGGTTTCCAGGCGACGGAGAGCTGCCAGATTGGAGGGGCCTGGGGCGACGCGCGAAGCCGAGGTATTCAGCGCCCCGGCTACCCAGCACGGGCTAGTACAGTAGTCCCGGTGTCTTGGGTGCGATGCGATACGATGCGATGCGGTAGCACGGTAGTTGGAGACGGACGGGCCATCCGGGGACTGAGGGGGGTTTAGCCCACAAAGAACCAGACGGGATGTCACTCCAGTCAAGTCGGACGACCAGGAACCCCGAGGCATCGCCGAGCGGGAACCCCCCTCTCGTCGTCGTCCGCATCATAGTGGCGTAGCAGCGAGTATTGCGTAAGTGACATTTGTAACACTCATTGCCCGGGGATAACCAGCCCATTACCAATCAGGCGTGCAGCGTTTCACCTCCGCGGACGTCAATCAGTCAGCCTGGGCCTGGTATGGTGCTCCGCGGTGGACCAGGTCCGTCATCGATGAGGGGGGAGTTTTAGTTGAAAAGGGCCAGTCCTCCTCGGCACAGGCCACTCCCGAGACATTAACGCCTCTTGAGGAAGAAAATAGACTCTTTTCTGTGATTCTTTAACGATTCGCCCATACAATTCCCATCGTCCTTTGTTTTTTGACATCCAAACTCTAATTAGTAACTCCCCAAGACGAACACACCCGCCACACAGACTGCCCCGCCATGGCGCCCAGGAGAATCGCCGCCGAGGACGCGGACCCGTCGCCGCTCGCGGCGCCCCTCAAGTTCGAGTTCTCGGGCAAGACGGCCAAGAACCGGTTCATGAAGGCGGCCATGACGGAGCGGCTGTCGACGTGGGACGCGGCGCGGCCGGAGCGGCGCGGCGTGCCGACGCCGGAGCTCGTCAACTTGTACCGGCGGTGGGGCGAGGGCGGGTTCGGCGTCATCCTCACGGGCAACGTCATGCTCGACTACGACCAGCTCGAGGCGGCCGGCAACCCCATCATCCCCCCCGGCGCGGCCTTCGAGGGCGAGCGCTTCGAGGGGTTCCGCCGCGTCGCCGAGGCGGCGCGGCGCCACGGCAGCCTCGTGCACGCCCAGCTGAGCCACCCGGGCCGCCAGGTCGCCGCCCACATCAACCCGCACCCGGTGTCGGCGAGCGACGTGCAGCTCGAGGGCGAGGTCATGGGCATGCGGTTCGGCAAGCCTCGCGCGCTGAGCAAGGAGGAGATTGGCAAGGTCGTCGACGACTTTGCGCACGCGGCCGAGTACGTCCACCGGGCGGGCTTCGACGGCGTCGAGCTGCACGGCGCACAGTGAGTTGGTCCCATGGTGGTGGTGGTGGTGGTGGTGGTGGTGGTGATTGTGATAGAAAAAGAAGAAGAAGAAGAAGGCGGAGACTGACAAAAAAAAAAACAGCGGATACCTCCTCGCGCAGTTCCTCTCGCCGAGCACCAACAAGCGGACGGACGAGTACGGCGGCCCGCTGGCCAACCGGGCGCGCATCATCCTCGAGATCGCGGACGCGGTGCGGGCGCGGGTGGCGGACCCGTCGTTCAGCATCGGCATCAAGGTCAACAGCGTCGAGTTCCAGGAAGGCGGGTTCGGGACGGAGGACTGCCGGGCGCTGTGCGCGGCGCTCGGGGCGCACGGGTTCGACTTCGTCGAGCTGTCGGGCGGGACGTACCAGAGCCTCGCGTTCGGGCACCGGCGCGAGTCGACGCGGCGGCGCGAGGCCTTCTTCCTCGACTTCGCCGAGGCGGTGGTCCCGGGGCTGAGGGGCACGAGGGCGTACGTCACGGGCGGGCTGCGCACGACGGCGGCGATGGCGGCGGCGCTCGGGACGGTGGACGGCGTCGGGCTGGCGCGGCCGGCGTGCAACGAGTTCGACCTGCCGCGGAAGCTGCTCGGGGGCGAGGCCAAGAGCGCCGTCGACGCGCTGCTCGACGAGGACGACTTTGGGATCACAAACCTGCTTGCCGGGACGCAGTAAGTCGCTCCGTGTGCGGTCTGAGAGAGAGAGAGAGAGAGAGAGAAGATGAGACTGACCCTGCTTTGATAGGATGCGGCTGGTGGGCCAGGACAAGGAGCCCCTGGACGTCAGCCAGGAAAAGTACAAGGAGGTGTTTGAGAAGTCGATGGCCGAGTGGTCGCAGGGGATGGCGGACAACGGCGACAACTCAAAGTACGGATACATCGACATCGAGGGCACGAAGCTGCAGCCGTACGGCACGCCTTATGCCGCGGCGGCGTGAGGAGACGAGGATGGGATGGGATGGGATGCATGGCAAGTAGCGCGCTGCTTTTGACATGAGCAAGTCTGCCCGCCCTCCTTTCTGTAGGGCCGGATGATGCCTCACTTCGATGATGATGAGTGGTGAGGGAAAATCGATGTATCGAAGCCAGAAGCAAGCAAGCAAGCATGATTGACAGACAGTGGTGATATGACGCACCACCCACCCATTTGTGCCACATGCTTATGACGGCATGGCAGCACTTTGCCTGCCCTGTGACGATGAACTCAATCCTCGACGAGACGAGAGAGAAAGAGAGACTTCACGACGAACCCCTCGAGCTCGTCCGAGCATACCGGGATGGGCGGCGGGGCCAACCGGACACACAGACCAGACACCAGGGCATGGACGTAATGATTGCGCGAATGAAATGCAATATCGGGCCACCGGCACGGGACATGCTGAACCTTGCGCCGCGGTAGATCGGACGGTAAACTCAATTGATGTGCAGGAATATGTATATGAACGGGAGCGAGGGTGAGCATGGAACCAAGTGACAGACAGACAGTAAGTATGAGAGGGCGAGAGCAGGGGTACAGACAAGGGTGAGGGTGCAAGAGTATGAATAGTCTCACTCACTCACTCACTCCTCACTCTCATCAACCAACTCCCGCTCGCTCTCACTCTGATCCACTCACTCGCTCTCCCTGAGAGTCCTCTTTACTCCGTACACAGGGAACGAATGACATTTAGCGCTGTTTTTTTTTTCGGTTTGGGAAAAGCAGTGCGCTGTTGGTTGGCTGGGGGGCTTTTCCGGGCCCACACGTATTATCCCAATCAGGCAAGGTCAATCGAGACCTGCTCTTTTTTGCCAGCAGCAACTGACTGCCACTGCACTCTTTTAATGTCTCCAACCAACACGTGACCAGCTGGCAGAACTGGTCCAGACTCCACTGCCAGATGGCAGACCAAAAGCAGGCCGACCCCTACCTCCCTCCCCTCCTTCCCTACAGGCTACATACAGGAGAGTGAGATCCCCGCCTTCCCCATCCCCCCGGGGCCTCCATCGCCCCTGCCCCTGCAGCCGCCTGTCGTCCCATCCCATCTCCCGTAAGCGAACGTCCCCCCTAAAGCTCCCGCCCCTCCCAATTCCCCCACCCCACCATATCGTCATCTTTCCAAGCTTCACCACCTCTTCTTTTCCTCGTCTTCCTCCCGTATGTCATTGTCGAACCTCGTCACCTCTGCGTGACGCCGACCTCTCGACAAACTAGGGACGCCTATCTGCCTAATTACCTCTCATTATCTTCCCCCCCCCCTCTCTCTCTCCCTCTCTCTCTCTCTCGGTCTATGAATCGCGCCACAGTACCGCGACGCGCCTCCACGCACCCACAACGGCATCACGGCCGATAGCGATGCCGGTAACGTCAATCATATCACCGGTTGACTGAATCATTTCGACCCGTCTCTTTTCCTCATCTCTCTCATCATCTCCTCACCATGTACGTCGCTCGTCCATCACCCCACGCCCCCCATTCATCGCTGACCGCCCAGGATCGAACCCTCGCTCCGCTTGCGGCGCGCCATCACGGCCGACGACGCCCTCCTCGTCAAGCGCATCCTCAGATCCCACCCGCGCCTCCTCCACAACCCCGACAGCTCCCCCGACGGCCTCTCCAACTCGAACCTCCACCTCGCCGCCTCCCTCGGCCACCTCCAAATCTGCCGCCTGCTCGTCGACCTCGGCCACGAGGACCCCGACCCCGCCCTCAACGAGCAACACCAGACCGCCCTGATGCTCGCCGCCGCCGCCGGCCACACCGAAGTCGTCCACTTCCTCTGCGATCGCGCCCCTGATGTCATCCTCCGCCGCGACATCCGCTGGCGCGACGCCATCATGGAGGCCAGCCGCGGCGGCCACGACACCGTCCTGCAGATTCTGCTGACCTACGTGCCCCGCGGCGCCCAGGACGCCGTCCAGCGCGCCGACCTCGACGGCAACACCGCCCTGCACTTCGCCAGCAGCAACGGCAACCTCCTCGTCCTCCGCACCCTCCTCGCCGCCGGCGCCGACCCCGAGCGTCGCAACGTCTGGAACTGGACCGCCATGTCCTACAGCGCCACCGTCCAGGCCGAGGTCTACCTCAAGGGCCTCGTCACCGAGGTCGAGCGCCGCAAGATGGTCCGCCACGAGGTTGAGCAGCTCAAGGACTCGGTCAAGGGTGCCGCCACCGCAAAGGCCGCCAGTGTCCGCGTCGTCGAGGGCTGAGCCGACGGTGCCCGTCGAACCTACCATGGCTGCCGAGGACATCGTTTTCGGTCACGGGGCCGAGTTTCGGAAACAGCATTACAACACGCCCGCCACCTGACCTCCGCCACCGCCAGCAGACCTGGACACCAAATTCGGGTGGCCCTTCGATTGACCCACGACGGGCGGTCATGACCGGGAGCACACGGACGGCAATGGCCAACCTGTCAACGCGGCCGTGCTGACAGTGCCAAGCTTGGCCGATTTCCAGGGCTGCTCTTCTTGCATCGAGCTCGACCAGGTGGCGAGACAGATTACCGATGAGGCAGAGTCAGCCAGCCAGTAGAAGACAGTTATCGAAAGACGGATTGGCTTCTCGTCCCTGTATGTCTGCCGTATACACATCTTTTATCGCGTGTTCTGGGAGACACGCCTGCGGTTGACGAGGGTATCGAACGTTGGCAGACAAGGATCAAAGAGTCCGTCCGATCGATCCGGGTCTTTCTCTGGAGATGCACCGCGCCCGAGAACCCGTCTCCAGCCATATTATCACCAACTACGCCGCCTACATGCGCCACAGCTCCAGTCAGAGTGCGCAATCAACTCATGACAGCCGCATGGCATACATACTCAGTCGAACGAATGAGAGACCGACTTACCGGCAGTTTCTCGCCCAGAATTGCATGTGTAAATTGCGACACAAATAAAAGAAGCGCCGGATTCGGTTTCGATCGTACCCTTTGCTTCTGATAGCCGTCGCTCTTGGAATCAACACGGCGCTGATTCACTACTGACGCCCGTCGGGTCTCACAGTCATCTCAACTCGGATACCACAATCATGGCAAACATGGGGGTGACTGAATGACAATCACCGCAGTCACGCGGGCCGTCGTCCCATGTTTCGACGGCGGTGAGTTTGCGTCGACTGCCGTCTCGACGCCGGCGGCTTGCAGTCACCGATTCACACCTCTGCTCAATACCATTATATATTGATTGCTGCATGACTGTGCCAGTCCTCTTCTCCAATCCATCCAGCATCATCACCTCCATCCAAGGCCCAGAAGCAAGCAAAAGAGCGCCCACAGACAACTTTAAGCAAGCTGTCGCGACTACCCAGCTGTATACAGCACAAAGCAATTGGTCTCGTCTTCCTCGTCTCCTCCCACAGAGTCACCGTGGCTTCGCACAACTCCTCCGACCGGGAGGAACCGGAGCATTTGCCGTACCCAGCAACCAAGCTCATCGTCGCCCAGTACTGGCACTGCTCCAGAGATCCTCCGTTCTGGGGCTACCTCATTGTCGGCACCTTTTACGACCGCCACAACAACGTCGTCTGAAGCACCGAGATCTTTGCTTTCCAGCCAGACACCCGCCACACCCGGGCCGCTTCTCACTCGGAGGCATCGTCCGACTCGGGAATTGGTGAGTCACTCGCCATCCGCGTACCCTCATTCACTGCCAGTCACTGCCAGTCAACAGCCGGACCCTCCCTCCCCTCCGGCCGTATAAATCAACCTTTCAAGCCCCCCGTTGCTAACTAACCCTTTCCCCAGGATCACCAGAACCAACCATCAACAGAGACCTAGCAGATCGATTCTCTCGCAGTCTCAACCTTGCGCAGAGCAACAGCAGCATCGCGAGCCCAGCATACGGCTCATCACACCCTCCACACCCTCTCAGCGACGCGCATCTCTGGGACCCGTCGCTCGCAGGACCCGTCCCCGGCCACTGGGTCACGCACTACGATCACCAAATCGGCAACTGGGTGAACACCTGGCAATCCAACCAGCCGTCCCACACCTGAAGGCTTAACGTCAGCAACCGCCCGGTATAAGCCTCACTCACACTCCCCGATCACCATGTCTAACCCCATCACGGGCCACGACGCGGACCCCCGCCGTCCGTTCTCGGGCCCCGCCAACGGCATGCCCATCCCGCGCTACGGCGACGCCTACATCCCTCACGGCGGATGGACCGGCGCATACGGAGGCGGCGGCGGCGCCCCGGGCTACGGCAACTACTACATGTACCAACCCAGCCCGTACCCTTACCCCGCCGCGCCCGCGCCCGCGCCCTACCCGGGCTCGACGGCGTACGCCTGGCCCCACGCTCAGCCCGGCGCGTTCGGAACCTACCCCCTCCAGCCGGGCGGCCATGGGTCTCAGGCGGCGCGCACGGCGCAGGGCCTCCCCGCGCTGGACCCGCGCAACCCGGCGGCGCAGCTGAGCAACTCGACGGGCGGCACCGGGTGCGAGCCGGGCTACAACTACTTCTTCCCGGCGGCGCACACCAAGATCCACGTGTTCCGCACGGCGCAGCCGCCGTGGCAGCTGCCGGCCAACGCGCGGGTGCCCTTCGCGGCGTTCCACGTGCCGCTGGGCACGACGCTGGCGGAGGTGCTGCGCGGGTTCGGGGCGAGCAACCCGAACCCCAAGAAGAACAAGTGCTTCGAGATCGTGCAGGCGGGCAACGGCCGGTGGTACAAGGGCCTGTGCTTCTCGGGCGACGACAAGGGCATGATGAAGATGAGCGTCGCCGAAGTCGGCTGGGACGCGACCCGGACGGGGCTGCCGGGGCAGAAGCCGGTAGTGTGCGTGTGGCTCGTCAAGGATTGATGTGGCGGTGGGGGGGTGGTGTGCCGGAAAGCTTGGTGGCCCAAGTTTCCCTGGCGACGGGAATGGAAATCAGTTTGAAGGCGGGTTTCGTCGATGGTGATTTCTTTTTAGATTGATGCATCAAAGGGTAGCGAAGTACGCCGTGCGCGGGGGGAATCAAACTCGCCACTCTAGCTTGATTGTTTCTCTTTCTCTCTCTCTTTTTCGTCCAGTGTTTGAGAACGGTGCATGTTACGAGTGACAAGACGAGAACAGAATTCGAATCGCCCTCGTACCATTTTTTGCCGCGTCTCTCTTTGGTGCTTCGTACCGCGGCGGTAAGAGGCCGTCCGCTTCTTCAAAAGTCTCTGTGATGTTGTCGCTTGGGTCCGAGGATGTCGAGTGACCGCGACGGGCGGCAAACTGCGACGTTGCTCCGGACAAGGTCCAGACGGCGAGCATGAGTAGATGGGCCCTTGTGGCCGAAAGAGCCAGAACGGGTTGCGGTCCAAAGGGGGGGGCGGAAGGGGCTCAGTTTCTTGTCTGCTGCGCTTTGCTGGCTTTCTCTCGTCTTACTCTGGTACCCGACGAGATGTTTCGTAATAGTTACGGAGTCGCCGACTCCAGCGCCGCGACGGCCGTTTGAGGGGAGGCACGTCGACCCCGTGCCCCCACTTGTCGGCCGCGCCCCGCTTCGGGGAACGGACCCCCCCCCTTCCGGAGCACAAACACGCAGAGCGAAGCAAAACTAACTCCTGCAGGTCAAAAGAAGAAGGAGGGGAAAAAAGAGAAAAAAAAGGGGGGAGACTTTGAACGTCGAAAGGTTTCCTAGGTTGCTCGAGATGCACATATTTCAAGTGGATGAGTGAAGCAGCAAAATTAAGCAGAAGTTTACGCCCGCGCCCGGCCCTCATGGGAATGTCACCGGTACATTCCCACAGGATATTCTCGCATCCCGTGGAAGAGCTTAATTCGACGACACGGCCGACGTCGCTGACAGAGGTACATTGCACACGGTGTCCCTCGTACGGTATGGGGTGTTTTCCACAAGTACCTTTCGTACCTGTACGATCGGTACTTTGGGGCGGGGGGGAATCTAAACCGAAATGTCGCGATAGCCGCATGCAACATTATACACACTCCACAACAGCCTCCATCAGGTGCTGTGTCAGGAGGCATTGCACTTGTCCCTTCATACAAAAAGCCTTCTCGATCTTGACTCTTGTACGTCCTGCTGTGTGTGCTTAAACTTGTGACACCAAGTAGACTCGTCTTTCGCATTTTTTTCTCTTCTCCGGGGGCCAAAGACGGGCGGAATAGCGGCCACCACACAAGGCCCGAGGTGCTGGCAGGCACAGGGTCTTGTCGCGGGCAGAAACGCTCTACAGCTTCGAATTCAGCGGAGGACGAATTACCTGCATAGCGGCAGAAACGTACACGGAGATGCGCCAGTGCCCACGGGGTGGACGAGGCTCCACGCGCATGATACACGGTCACGTTTTTTCCCAACGAGGCGCGTTTGGTTCTCGCCCATCACGATCCGATGGGCAGTCTAAGACAGACCACCGGGAAGGGCCCCGCCACAAAGCTCGACGCCCTTCCATGAGCTTGGAACGGAGGCTGCCGGGGTGCTGGGCGGGCGAGTTTCTCTCCACGGTTGGCGATTTCGTCACTTCTCGTCAACGTCTTTGGGGACAGTCATCGTCGACTCTTGAAACGGGACCGCGTGAGGACTGTCCAGCAACGGCACCGCACGGCGCGCCGCCCGTCCGATGTACGGATGCGAAGCCGTGTCAGCGGTAGAGAGCACAGTCTTCCATACTGTGGTGAACCGCAACGTCTAGTCATTGGAGAGAAAAGTAGTTGTTCTATTAAGAAACTACGTATGAACCGAAAATGAGCAATAAATACCCATTTCAAGTGGTCTGTGCGGGTAAGACGCCACATCTGTGGCGGACGCTACTGATACTAGCCACACGAAGCTATTCCAGCTTCACGACACACACGAGAAATCACAACGGATGAACGACGCAAGAGTTGAAACAAAGTAATGTTTTCAACCAATACTCAGTGGTTCGCCTTGCACATGAGAAATTTTTGGTGTAAGGATCACTCTAGCTGAAGATATAAGATACTATTACTTCATGCTACCATTTCTAATGTTCACGCTGAATCATGTAGAGCTTGTAATAATGTGTTGCAACCCAATAAGTTACAAGCGTTGCTAGCGCCATGAGACCCTGGAAGCGCGGGCGGCACAGCATATGTATGTATAGGCAAGGCATAAGGGTTAGACAGATGACTCCTTAGACAGGAAGAACTATAGCACAGGTTATGTTAAAGTACGTATACGGCAGTTATCCTTGTTATGTATTGTTATATATGTAACTGTCGTTGTATCTGGTTCCCTTCTATAAGGGGCTTTTCCTCTAAAAGGTAAAACACATATACTATACTTTTAAACACTAACCGTAACAGGAAACTTAGTGGTTATGTTTGTGAGAGGCTGAACGCCAAAGAGCAGAGAGCAAGCTGCAGTCAAAAGGCAGGTCAAAGCAGGGTCCTTATCAACATTATTATCTTTGACATCGCTAGCGGACCACGCAAGGCTTACTACCCCTCTATTCAATCCAAGTGCGTGGTATATCAGAGCCAAGTCATCTGCTTTGGTGATAATTATGTGGCCACTCCTGGCGAGGCGTCTTTCGCTGCTGTGTAACGATACTGACAGCTTTTTATCTACCCGCATGCGTCCTGCTGCGCCCTGCTGCGCCCGGACACGCCCTGGTTTATTCAATTGGACCACGTGGAAATTTTTGGCATCAGCAAGGATTCATGATAGCTAACGGCACAGGGGCCAATAAATGAATTCGCCTCATCCCTCGACCCTGTAGGCTACTTGAACAGACAAAAGCTATTATATTCCTTCATTCTCCAACCAAGAGCGCAGGCAGTCTTTCTCCATCTTTCATTTCCCTTTATTACATATGAGCTTTCTGTCGCTGCACAATGGAGGTCTTCGGCGGGACGGTAGCAATCGTTCAGCTCCTTGGGCTGTGTACGAAATGCGGCTCTGTTGCCACCGAGATCATTCGAGCCTACCATGGCGCACCCAGGGAATTCTCGGACCTGGTCTCGAATATGGACATTCTCCGCTTTCGAATCCAGCAACTGACAAATACCCAGAGTGGTGGCCTCGACATAGAAGCCTTCCTCCCCGATCCCATGAGCGACTACTTCAAGGCCTTACTGGAGATGCAATACCAAGCACTTCTATATATCAAGGGGGACACGGTCTCGGCCTCGGGCTCAATCAGGGTCACTCAGCTTCGCTGGGCCACTATCAACCGTAGGAAGGCTCAGCGCGTTACAAAGGAACTCACAGACATCAACAGGACGATTGACAGCGCGATAGCACTAGCTACTTTGTAAGTCTCCAAGAACTGTGGGTGATTATCAGATTGATTAACCGTAGAGCACCTAGTCGACTGCTTAGCTTCCAACAGCTGTCTATTAATGCGATAAGCGCCTCGCAGTCGGCTCTTTCGCCAATGCTGAACGCCCTCGTCGAACCTATACGCACCGAGCTGTCAGAAGGCATGTCTCAAATGCAGTTATCAATCGCCAATATTGAACACAGGGTCACGGCCCACCCACAGAAACGTCAGGAAGTCAGTCGGAAAGAAGCTTTGATGCATGCTGAGCGCAGCTAACAAGATCCCTAGGTTGAGGCAAGAAAAATCCAAAAAGGCCCTCAACGACCACGCCGTCAAATTCAACCCAACCATAACACCCCACAAAGCCTTGCTGGACTTGAGAAATTTGAGACGAGTCCAACTTCAACCTATATCATCAGCAGATTTCCCTTTGCACCGCCGAGAAACAACACGAATGAACCACAGGAGACTGTTACAGGGACCGTAATTTACCATGAAAGCGGCCATCAGAAACGCCTTCGGTTTCTCTTGAAAGCCCCGTTGTGGCTTTTTTACCGGTACATCGTCAACTTCGAGATAGCAGTCCGATTGTCATCCCGGTACTGGCACATGATGCCGTGGCTGGAATGCCGGCCGACCGTGGTTAATGTACGATCACGTAAAGCAGAGATCTTCGCAGCCTGCCAAGCAGGGGATCTTGACCGAGTCAAGACCCTTATAGATTGCCACGAAGCGAGTATTAATGATGTCGATGAGGGGCAGCACCGAGGCCTCCTTGAAGTAAGTCGACTGTTCTATTCACATGATATAGTAAAAGAGCTAATAAGATTGAAGTATGCTCTCGCGGGTCTATCCGGAAGGAATGGATGCGACAAGCACAAGGCTACCAGCCTTGTGCAATATTTGTTGCACAATGGCTGCAATTCCGATGCCTTTCAACCCGTTGGGACCTTTAAGGCAGAAGAGAATGTACCGTACCTAGCGTTAGCAATTTCCTCTATTTTGCCCTGTACAGTTGGATACTAACACATATTACGCAGTGGACCAGCGATCACTAATGCTCTCTCACATGGTGCTACCGACATAGTCAGGCTTATGTTACAAAAAAACCTCCGTTTCGAGTCCAGTGGATTCAGTTTCAACCCTGGATTTTGCCTTTGCAGTTCATCAAGGGACATATTTCTTGAACAAGTCCATCTACTACGGAGCCTCGGATTTGAAGATTGGACTCAAGAGGACGTCAAGAGTGATGTTGTGCCCTATTGGTCGATAATACATGGCGCGGCAGCCCTCGGAAACTTAGAAGACGTCATTTACACCATCGAAGTATTGGGTATAGATGTCAATTTCGGGCATAGATTCGACAGTCCCATTGATTGTGCTTTATCCAGAGGCCATATTGGAATAGCAGCTGTCCTCCACGAGTTAGGTGCAGTTTCAAGGACTGACAGTGACGTTTGGCACTCGACAGGCTTTATGTCCAGGGCCCATCATTGGCTCTTACTCAGATACTCACGAGTGGAAGGCTCTCGACTTGAGCGGGGGTTGGAGACGTTTGAGTCCGACGATATCACTTTGTCGTACTGGAAACGTGTGTGGCTGACGTGGGCCTGTGCCAGCCAAACGTGGCACTTTGAGTCGGCGGTTCGCATTATACAGCATATTCTGTTTCATAAAGCATGCGTTTGGGAACCTCTGGACAGGAACAGGTTCCACCACTGGTGCTTTGACCAACAATTA
The DNA here is from genome assembly GCA_030867225.1 of Colletotrichum caudatum. NCBI lineage: Eukaryota > Fungi > Ascomycota > Sordariomycetes > Glomerellales > Glomerellaceae > Colletotrichum > Colletotrichum caudatum. The sequence goes on from MU846371.1 coordinate 14,910, forward strand.
AGGGCGCAAGATCTGGCGAGGGCTTGGAGTCACGACATTCTTCCATGGCCGCAGGGATACGACAGTGTTCCTTCTGAGAACTGGAAACAAACATTCGATGCTCTTGATGAGGCAGGGGTCCCCAACGTTTCGGTGCGATATTCAGATGACGGATGGGTGGAACGGAGAGGAGGCGACGACCTATTTGATACCTTTGATACCAACCCGGACCTTCGGTCAGAGTTGGGCTCGGATTTCAATTGGACTGTCAAACAGATAAAGGAGACCCCACATGGTAAGTATCAGTTGCACCCTAGATGTGGAAGATAGGACTAACGCGCGCAGACCCAACGCCCCTACACACTACAGGCGTCCCTAACCGCAGCAAGGGAGATGAATCCGATAAGTCTACCAAACAGCCGTTCCGCACCCAAGAAATGTTTCATATCTGGCAATCAATCACCAGCGACCAAGAGGGGCGCCGGCAACTCTCACGGTATCCCCTAGTGAAAGCCTTGTGCTGCGCCCTGCAACTCAGCGGCTATCGGGCGGAAATGGACGGCGAAGGCGATATATGGTACGACGTCGATGATGGAGATCCGTACTTTGACTGTCTGGAGCAGCCTCCGGAGCCCAGTGACTGGGAAGGGCCCGGCTTGACGTGTGAAATGTGCACTGATCCGGAACGGTTTGGACTGGACTACATTGTGCGGGAAGCCGAAGAAGGACTGAGGCAAGCCAAAGAGGAACGGAGGAAGCTGGGGAAAGAACGGTCTTGGGACAGAGACTAAGTCAGGGAAAGCTTTATTAAACATCACAGCTTAGGAAAAGGGGACCTATAGAGAAGGGGGATGATTAAATATCTTTAGTATTATAGCTTGTAACAGGACGTTGACAGTGACGCCTGCCAATAAACCTCCGACCGGTGCGCTCAATCCAATAGAGCCATCCGACCAAAAGGTCCACCAATGCTCAAGTGTTCCTCATCAAGCACTGCTGTCAACACCATTTATATAGCCAATTGCCCTCTAGGTAGGGGGTCGTTCTGTTATATAGCTTTAGGAAATAGTACTATAGAAAGAGACTACTATCAAATTAGTAGTATAATAGTAGAATATAATTATAAACAACCTTAGTTTCAAAAGATATATAAAACAGTTATATGATTATGATAAAGACTATATGTTACAGTAAATATTAGGTATATTTTTTGGCTAGATTTTGCTAATATCTGGGACAGTATCATATAATAGCATATGCATTTTGCCCCTCAACGTAAAACCCTGTTTAACAAGAGGCTACATATAACGATGGTTACACATATATCAATACAATAAGGATAACTACTATATACGTACTTTAACAGAAACATCAACACCAAGTCGTCTGTGCAAGGCATACACCGCCACATCTGTGAGGGTCACGGCTGGTACTACCACCACGCTGCCGCTGCCAGCTCCGCGACACATGACGGATTTGAATTACCTATATCTGAGAACCAGGCGACGATCAACACAAGTCCAAAAGCTACAAACGGCAACGCCGGTATAATTTACTTCCTATCCGGTTCCAGTCCACCGTCAACGGCTGACAGATCCCCGGCATCCACATCCGTGGAGGCAGGCGTTTCGGGCACCAGCCGGATCAGAAGCACCATGCAAGGGACGGACAGGGCCAGAAGAGCGGCGTTGATGTAGAACGGGATCCTGGGATCCGCGCCGCTCGTGGAGTTGATGGCGTACGACACGGCCTGGCCGGCGGTCTCGAATGCCCGGAACAGACCGCCCGTGCGGGAGGAAGACCCGACGTCCAGGGAGAAGGTCGACAAGATCCAGTACAGCGAGAGCTGACACCAGTAGCTCGTCGTGAAAATGAACAGGTAGGGGAGATAGGCCTCGGCCCACCGCGAGGTGTGTCTTTTTTGTGCGGAAAGCAAAGCCGTCAGCGCCACTCGGGGAAAAGACATAAAAGACATAGGGGGGGGGGGCTTTGGCGAGCGACTCACAGTTCATAGTCGAGGGCCACCTTTGACTTTCCCCCGCCAAACTTGTTGTATTCGATGCCGATCCAGATGAAGCTGGCCGCCTGGGGGATAGTCCAGAGGATGAAGGCGATCCACGCCCGCTTGCTCTGCGACCACCGCGTCTTGTCCAGGAGCTTCCCGTACGCGATGACCATGACGATGGTCAGGCTTGCTGGCGCGGCGTGTTAGTTCCCGAGCTTCGCCCTCCGAGGGGGGCGGGGGCGGTGAGTGGCACGTACGAGTGAGCAGCGACGACAACGCGCGCGCGCGGACCGAGAAGTGCAACGACAGATACGTGCCCATGGTTCCGCCGCAGAAGAACGAGTAGAAGGCGGGTATGGAAACGAGCCAGGTCTGGATCCGGGCCGTGTCAGCCAGTGAAGCAATGCAAGGTAACCCGGCGGAGAGATGTCGAGGATAACATGTGCGCACACACCTTCCTGCGCTGCAGGTGCCTCCACAGGGCGATGAGCTCCCCCTTCCAGCTGATGCTGCCGCTCATGGGGACTCTGGTGCCGTCCTTGCGCCGGACGCGTCTCGTGGGGCTCAGCAAGGCGGCCCAGATCACTCCGGTGCATTCTGTTTGTGTACCATCTGTCAGCGGTGTCCACCGACGCGGATTCACGGCGGCGATACTCACCGAAGCCGACGAAAATGAGGTAGGTAGACCACGCGATGCCTCCCGCGCTCGATCTGGAGGAGTTGTTGGAGAAGTTGATTGCTCCTCCCACGACGCTGCCCGAATTGCGCATGGCGGACCAAATGCCTGTTTCATCTCGTCATTATCGGCGGTCCGGCGCACGTCGACGGGGATAATAATACTTACCCAGGTAGAAGCCTCTGCTGTCCGCGTCCGGATACGACAGCATGGCAGCGGTCTCGGCCACGTACAGAAACCCGTTGGCGAACCCGCCGACAAGCTGCAGAGCAGTGTGAGCCTTCAAGTAAGAACCATCCCTTCAAGTGCGATCGGAGCGTACGTACCCTCGCAAGCAATAGATACCAGTCTATGTGGTACCTGGCGCTGACGTAGTACGCCGAGCCGGCCAGAGGCATCGCCACGGCGGCGATCATGCATGACCAGTGGATGCCGAACTTGTTGATCAGAGGCCCGCCAAAGATGGTGAGCAGACACCCGGACATGTAGGCGAGCGAGGTGGCCAAGTTGGCCAGGTACGGCGTCGAGAGGCCACCGCCGCCGAGGTTGGAGATGGCGTCGGACATGGCGGGGCCGACGAAGGAGAGGCTGTATGCACGTCCCGACACGGGTTACTCTTCCACAATGTTCCCGCCTCAAGGCGCCGTTGGATCGTTTGAACTTACGCTCCAAAGAGGATCATCTGGAACAGAACGCTCCGGTAGAACTTTGAGGACCGGGAGGCGCGCAGGTAGCCCTCGTCACCCTCTTCGGCCGGGTCTCCATCGTATACGTGGCTCGTGCCGATGCCGACATCTGTCGTGCTGGGGATCGTGTGGTGATCTTTTGTGTCTGATGAGTTTGCCATGATACAGAAAGGGGGCAATCGATGCGGGTCAAGGGACGGGATGGTTGGGTCCACGGATCAGATGGTCAACCGGCATGGACGTGTATATAATTATTATGTGCAACCTAGTAGTTAATGAGCGTCGGCGACTACTGTGCTTGGCTTATCCGGATCTACTTGTCGAGAGCGCTGCTGGCCAAATCCCTCTACTCCCCCAACTGGCTATCGCTGGTGACGACTACCCCTCCGCGCAAGCCAGAAACGTCTGAGTGTGTGGTTGACATTGCTTATCGTCGAAAGCTTGTACAGCTTGCTAGGCCGCCCCCCTTCCTCTTCTTATCTTACGTTGCATCGGTTTGGGGTCAGGACAGGGTTCCCCGGTTTATCTACCAACCACTCCCAACTGTCAGATAGGGAAGATAGGCGGCACCACGCCTGTTTTCTTCGGGAAGTGATGCGACGCTCGAGAGAAAGCTAGACTGGATGCTAGACTGGTACCTACATGACCGGGCCGGGCACCACCCCTCTCGAGCGGTGCTGCTGTTCCTGATGGCCCTGTGTAGTCTTCGAAGCTTATATGGGCGGCAACACAGAGAGCAACGCTGTCACCGGGACCACGGCGCTTTTGCTCCGCACTCGACCGGCCCGGTCGGTCTCTTGACATAGTTGAGCACGTTTCTGTCTCCTATCTTGGCGTCCGCCCACTCTCTCGCGGGCACGGGCATGGATGCCCACCCCCTCCGCAGTTTCATCAGCAGAGCCGATCCCGGTGGGAAAGACACGGGATAGAAACCTCGTTGGCCCTTTTATTAATCGCGGGACGCGGCGGCTTTCTTCTGGGGATTCTCGCTGATAAATGACTGTCTGCTTTGACCCGGTTTCGAGCTCCAGAAACGAAGCCCCCCCTACACATCCAACGCAGTCATGCCGCCTTCCCCGCTCCCCGTCCCGAACTCCACGACCTCCTTTTGGAGGTCGACCCCGCACGCTCTGGACGATCACCGGTCGACCCCCGAGCTCCCGGGCCAAGTCGACATCGCAGTCATTGGCGCCGGCTATGCAGGGGCCTCGACCGTCTACCATATCCTGGACCAGTGCAAGGCCCGCGGGGTGCCGCCCCCCAAGATCGTGATCCTCGAAGCCCGGCAGGCGTGCTCCGGCGCCACGGGACGCAACGGTACGGGCCCCGCCGACTGGCGTTCGAGCCACCCCTCCCCCCGAGACGGCGATTTCTGACTGTGAGTCGAATGTAGGCGGCCATCTTAAGCCTGACCCGTACAACCGTCCGGCAACTCTGCTCGCCACGCACGGCATCGAGGCCGCAGCCGAGGTCGCCGAGTTCGAGGCCAAGAACCTCCCGGCCGTGAAGAGGGTCATCGAGGCCGAGGGGATCGACTGCGACTTTGTCCTCACCCGGGCCGTCGACGCCCTCATGTCCGACGCCATCCACCAGCGCATAAAGTCAGGCGTCGACGTGCTCAGGAAGAACGGCGTCTCCGTGATGGACGATGTGCACTACGCAGAGGGCGCCGAAGCTGAGCAGGTGAGCCGAGCGCCCGTTTGATCGCGACATCATGTTCGATGTGCAAAACGGCGGTGGCGGTTGCTAACCGCATGTACAGCTGTCTGGAGTGAAAGGGGCCAAGGCCTGCTTCTCGTACAGCGCGGGCCACCTGTGGCCGTATAAGCTCATCACCCACCTCCTATCCAAAGCTGTCGACGCGGGCGTCAACCTGCAGACGCACACGCCCGTCGACGCCGTGACCGAGACCCCGGACAAGGACGGCTATCTGACGCTGTCCACCCCGCGGGGAGAGATCCGTGCCGCCAAGGTCGTGTACGCGACCAACGCCTACACGTCGTCCCTGCTGCCCGAGTTCGTCGACAAGATCGTGCCCGTGCGCGGGATCTGCAGCCACATCACGCCGGGCAGGAAGCCCGCTCCCCTGCTCCCCAACTCGTACATCATCAGGTGGTCCGACACCGAGTACGAGTACCTCATCCCCAAGCTGGACGGCAGCATCGTGGTCGGCGGCGCGCGGTCCAAGTACTACCACGACCTGCAGTCCTGGTACAACAACGCCAACGACGATCAGTTGATCGAGTCCGCCAAGACGCACTTTGACGGATACATGCAGCGCGTGTTCCACGGCTGGGAGGACAGCGGCGCGGCCACGTCCAAGGTGTGGACCGGAAGTGAGTCGAGACTATTACCACCCAACCCCCAGTCGAGAGGGCGAATGCGAGATACTAACCGCGGGCCAGTCATGGGCTACTCTTCCGACGGGCTGCCGCACATTGGCGCCGTGCCCGGGAGGCAGAACCAGTTCATCATCGCCGGGTTCACCGGGCACGGCATGCCGCAGATCTTCCTGTCGGCGAAGGGGGTGGCGTCGATGGTTACGGAGCAAAAGAGCTACAAGAGCACGGGGATCCCGAGGATCTACGAGGCTACGCAGGAGAGGCTGAGCAGCCCCCGGAACACGATCCTCGAGAGCTGGGAGGGAGCCCAGAGAGCCAAGGCTGAAGCACCGACACCGAAGCTGTAGTTCCGTGGCTGCAACCGGTGACTGATAGAGGAAGTCACTAACAAACAGTTTTCGCACAGCCGATGGATGCAAGGCGGCTGTGCTTACTATTTACCCAGTAGCTGGAACAATGTCGCAGATGCTGGTGGAACCCCCCTGGGTGTTTGTGCCAGTGATATCCGTAGAGTGTGCTATATTGCATGTTGTATTGTCCAGGTAGTTGAACAGGTGCCACCTCGAAGGGAGTGCTGGTACCGAGTGATCAATAGAAGTTGCAGTAGTGCTGCGGCTCCGAACTTTATACTGCAGACCGAATCACGATATATGGTCACCAATGAGACATCCCCCACGCCAGTGTTGACGAGGCACATTATCGTGACAGCCAGCCTTTGAATTCTGTTTTAACAACTGAAAAACATGGGTTATAGGTTGCCTTTGATGCGCTTGGAAAGCCACCAGTTCTGTTGTATGCAAGACAAACCTATTTGCTGCTCAGAGCAAGCAATTCATGACACCCATCAGGCAAAAAGTTTGCAGCTAGCTCCGAATAACTGGTAGCATATGCAACCGAAAGGCGCCGCAGCAGCACACTCCTCTATGGGCTCAACGTTGTTTCTACATGTCAAGGGCGCTTCGTATACCAGTCGCGGATCGGTATCTTCGAAAGCAGTACCGTTTCCTCGCAACCCTTCGCAAGGAACGGCAGGGCGGCAACGTTGCCTTTCCAAGGAGCCGATAATATCTTATCTTTTACCCAAGCCCGCATTTGATAAGCTGCATACAGTCTACTTCAGTCGACTAGTAGTCCGTTCCCACCTACCGTTTGTGTCGCCCATCTCGTATCGACCGGGTAGTGGAACCAGGCGGGAGCCAGCACCGGCTCGGCTGTCGGTGTCTTTTTGCAAACGGACCGGTCCCGGTGCGAGGTGCGTAGCGATTTCGAACATCGCCAAGAGAAGGAGCATTGAAGAGAGGAAGCGGTTAGATGCTCAGGCTGCATTTCGAAACAGAGTTTCGTTGACCTGAACTGCATGAGAAGGGATGCGGCACCGCAGGAAGACAAGTTGAGCTCTTCACGCGGCAGTTTCGCGAAGCCTTTGGTGCAAACAAATCATTGCGCGGCAACCGGCACACATGAAGTTTTTACCAACTCTGAGCCCGTTGGCATGCTAACACGACCAGTTTCCGACCTTTTTGAATACAAAAACGCTCGGGTTCCTGATCTCTATTTCTGGAGCACCGGGACTGGCTGAGCCTTGATGACTATTGGTCTGCGACTATCGGGTTGGAGGGATCTCTTCATCTCGGCCGAACCCCAACGCGAGATAACAATAACGGGTCGCGACCGATCAAACGCACGTGGGACCTGTCATGTAGGCAACCCCCCCAGTCACCGTGAGCGCGGGAGAGGGTTACCCGGCCAACTCATTCCAACAAGGGTTTCCGTTAGAGTTCGCCCCTTTGGGCTAGCGAAATGACATGACATGCGTCATACAGCGAGCACCGGGCCGGTGCCTCGATCCGGATCCCCCCCCCCTCGCAATATCCGCGAACCTTGTCCGAGCGGAGGGGGCCGATACGGACTACAAAAAACACTGCTGATAGGGGTTGTTGTGGGCACAAGCCGGCGGAAGTGTTTCGCCGATAGCGAACCGGGAACAACGCCGGAGAACTGACGTAGTCGACGAACCCCCCCCCCCCCCGGCTTTTTTGATGAAAATGCGGGGAGAGACGAGGAGGAGAGAAGTGCCGCAAGAAAGGTGACTGGCGGTACTGCGGGGTGACAAGCTTCATATTTAATCTACATCTTCTTGCTGGTAGAGCTAAAACAGAGGGCGAAAACGCGCCCTTGCATCGTGTGATCATCCTTCCACCATCGCCTCCCCTCTTTTTATTTTTTATTTTTTTTGCATCATACTCGTGGTGCATCTCACCCCCTTGCTCCCTCACCATGGCTGCCAACAAGAACGTCGTCTTCGACGTGGTCGGCACGCTCGTCTCGTACGAATACATATTCGAGGCCATCGACCAACGGCTCGGCGAGAAGCTCCGGGCCGAGGGCATCAAGCCCCGGCTTCTCGGGTGGTGCTGGCTGGAGGTGGCCGAGCGGGAGTTCACCTACCTCTCCATGTCCGGGCGTTACGCCGTGTTCAACAAGGTCTTCGCGGGCCTGTTCCACCGGTGCCTCCACTACGCCGGCGTCGCCGAGCCTCGCTCGCTCGCGACCGAGGAGGACGTGGCCTGGCTGGTGGCCGAGTACAAGAAGCTCCGTCTGCGGGACGGGGCCGCCGAGTGCATCGCCAAGCTCCGGGCCGCCGGCTTCACCGTCTGGTGCTTCACGACCGGGGACGCCGCCCGCGTGGGGGGCTACTTTGCCCGGGGCGGGGTCGACATGCCGGCGGAGAACCTGGTGTCGTGCGACTCCCTGGGGCTGGCCAAGCCCACCCCGGAGGCGTACACCCCGATCCTGGCAAAGATGTCGGGCGGCGGCGGCAAGCCATGGTTCGCGGCGGCGCACTTGTGGGATGCGTCAGCGGCGAAGACGTTCGGGTGAGTGTCAGCCCCTTCCATCACACCGGACCCTTGCTGCACCCGAGTACCAACTAACCCGTCCCAGGTTCAAAGCGGCATACTGCACCGCCATGGAGGGAGAGGCGCTGCCTGATATCTTTGGGGAGGTGGACGTGGTAGCAGATACACTGCCCGCGATGGCGGACAAGCTCATCGCTGCCTCTGGGAATTAGGCCGCAACTGGAAAGTGGTCTTGGGGCATCGGGGAGGAGACACTTGTTTGCGCGGCGAATCGGATCGCTGACAATGGCGGTGGATGGATGGTGGCCAAGCTTGGTGATAACCTAGTCTTGAATAATGGACATATTTTTTCCGGCCACAACGTGACCCGTCCCGCCGTTCGAGTGACGCACAAGCAGGCGAGCAAGCAAGCAAAGCTGGTAAGGGGGCGCCTCGCTTCCAGCACGCAGGGTTGCCAGTCCATTTTATCCCTTCAACCGAGCGGTATTAGTCTAGATTAGGTGCAGACCCGACAGGCCACCGACGATATGCCGGTAGTAGATAATAGATGAAGCACCTTCCTAAACCAAACGGCCGCAGCCTATGGGATCGCCTCCAGCTGTTCGGCTATTATGATCACGGGCATGGGTTGTGGTGGAATCCTATTCTTGGCGGTGATTCCCGCCATCCACGTGCCGCCACGGAATCCGAAGACCGATACTACTCTCTGTGAGGCTATTTGCCAGAATCACTGATGGACGCCAGCGGCGGCTCATGATCGATGTCGTGCTAGGGTTTTAGCCGACGGCCGGCTCAGCCCTCGTTGTTGCCAAGATGTGAGCGTACGCAAGTCGCCATATTTCGTATGGTAGCGACATTAGCCTGTAGATTGTCCAGAGATACAGCCTAAATCGACCCATCTGAGCGCCTGAAGAATTTCCGTCAATCTCGTAAATGTCACGATGGGGAGGATAGATGAGGTGCTATAGAGGCAATAACGGCAATACGTGTGCCGTATATAAAGCGGCACGGCAATCGCATCCGAGAACTCTGCGATTGACACCGCATCAACCAAGATCTTGTAATTACCGGAGCGCTACTGACCCCCCTCCCCCCTGTTTCGTCATCATGGTTTCGTTCAAGTTTCTCCTTCTGGCGACGGCGGCTGTCACTGCCGTCCTCGGACGCCCCTTCGACTTCCTTGACGAGGTGGACGACGGCAACTCGACCGAGATTCTCGAGGCCCGCCAGGTCACGGGCAACGCCGAGGGCACCCACAACGGCTACTTCTACTCGTGGTGGTCCGACGGAGGCGGTCGTGCCCAATTCACTTTGGGAGCGGGCAGCCGTTACTCGGTGAGCTGGAGCAACGTCGGCAACTTCGTCGGCGGCAAGGGTTGGAACCCCGGTACTGGCCGGTAAGGAGTCATTTGGGACAACAAGATGCCGGGTTGATATGTGTGTCATGCTAAGACTGTCGTCAAAGAACAATCAACTACGGCGGCTCCTTCAGCCCGAGCGGCAACGGCTACCTGGCCGTCTACGGCTGGACTCGCAACCCTCTGGTAGAGTACTACGTGGTCGAATCCTACGGCACTTACAACCCCGGCAGCGGAGGCCAGTACAAGGGCACCGTCACCACCGACGGCGGCACCTACGACGTCTACGTGTCCACCCGCTACAACCAGCCCTCCATCGACGGCACGAGGACCTTCCAGCAGTACTGGTCTGTGCGCCAGAGCAAGCGGGTTGGGGGCTCCGTGAACATGCAGAACCACTTCAACGCCTGGGCAAGGTACGGCTTGAACCTCGGCTCGCACTACTACCAGATCGTGGCCACCGAGGGCTACCAGAGCAGCGGCTCTTCCGACATCTACGTCCAGACCTCTTGGTAAGTCTAGGGACTGATCGACGGGCGTTTTGATAGTTACTGACCCAGTATCAGAGCGCCCGAATGGCAGTAGAAGCAGCGCATGCTAGATGTCTTTTGAGACCCGGGTGCGCGTTTCAACGGTCCAAGTGGTTACCCGTGTTTGCAACCCCTGTTCTGCTGGCCTTAGAATTACCCGGTCGATTTCTATTGATGAACCCTCCTACCTTATCTTGAGAGCATGTATATAGGCCTGATAGGGAGCTGCTACACTGGCGATGGAGGATTTGTTCAGACTGGACGAGAAGCAATATAACCCAGTCATTCACATCAATCTGGCTCCAACAGATTCTTCCGTGAAAATAAATCAATGTCTGAAAGTGTTTTCTGCCATGGCAAGGGGGCCAATGCTTGCTTTTACCACCGACAGGCAAGCTCTAATGCTCTCTGACAAGAGTTGTGACCGCCTGGGATGATGGCAACTTCTCCGAAGAATAAATACCCGTTATGCTCCAGACAATGATGAGTCCCATCTCGGTCGTCCACAGTCCACTTCCGCATTCCAGTTCGGCACAAAACGTGAGTTTGGTTTCTCTGAAAATCCCCCCCAATCCAAAAACGAAAACAACAATCTTACTTGCCCTCCATATCTGGTTTTCAAGTCGTTTTCCCCTTTGTCATGGCTGATCATCAGATTCTGTGGCGAATGATGAGCCAACTCCGCATCTGCCTTTACTGTTGCTGCGCTCCAACCCGAGTACAGCATCGCTCGTTCATGTTCCACTAGTTTCAGCGGCTGTGCGCGGCCATTGTATTTTTTTCTTTTCTTTTTGAGTGTGTAAAACCTTTTCTATCTGCATTGGATAGCATGTAGTAAGTATTTCTTCTCTTGCCAGTGATGTGAGTCGAGACAGAGCCGAAGACTCATCGGGAGCTCTATCATTACGTTGATACCCGCCGCCAACCCCGTAGTCGCGGCCATGCCGTCCCAATCCATAGACGGGTGGTCGTGCCGCCGCCAAGAATCGAACTTGGAGGTACATCAGACATTTAAGGTCTTCTCGACAGGACTACATGACGTAAGATCCGGTCAACAGGTAGGCTGTCGGACGCATGTGCATGTAAGCATTTGATGTAAATCACGCCACCCTATCCAAACATGGTCACGCTGTAAGCACTCATAGATGGACGGGTGAAGTTGATCGGTGTCAATTTTATCACATTCTTCTTTGTGGTTTTTCTTTTCGCATTCCGCCTCAACAGCTCGAGTACATGGTATTAATATCGACTAAAAATATGGAAAAGTAAGGCGCGAAGTGCTATTTCATGAACCGAGGTTCCGGTACCTCCTGGCATGGCATCAAGCGTTTATCTATTAATATTTATCTAATCTTATAGTTCATCATTTTTCAGTGAGTCATTTGCCAGCGATCCGTTTGCTTGGCCTCCTCAACTCCTCTATTGCGTGGCCGGCTCGGCTTCCGGGTAGGTGAGGTCGACTGCGTCGTCCCCGAAAGCGAAATCCTCGTCGTTCTCTACATCGCGGGCGTGATGCCTCCCGCCCTTTCTGCGCCAGCCCGGCCATCTGAGGTCTCTTCGCCTCGCGGTTCCGGGTCGAGTCTTCCACGGCTTTCTTGTTGGCGCAGTCGGGCGGCGGGAAGGTCGGGGTTTAGTCGGCACGAAAACCGGATCCGGGGGCGGGTTTTTGACGTCGACTTTGGGGCCGTCGATCACGGGCTCCTCCGCACGTCCAAGGGCACGGGCGGCTTTGACCGCAGGGGGCTCCGACTGGGACGCACAGGTGGCGGCGTCGTGCTCTGCCGTCAGGTTGGCGTATATGTCGGCGTTGAAAGCAGCGTCCAGGGAAGCCTGGAAGTTTTCGTCCTGGAAAGGGCACCGCGCGAGCTGGTACACGACGCCGTTGAACTGGTCCACGGCCGGTTGCGGCAGCTTGTCCCAGCTGATCAGGGGCATGTCGAGGCCGTCGGTGACGTTACTGGGTGCCGGATACACGGAACTCTGGCCTCGGTATGCCACCACGGGGTGTGTGTTGGAGATGGCGTCTGTCGCGAAGAGCGTGGGCATCTGGAACTTGGTGCTGGGGCTGTAGGCGTCTTCCCCGAGGGAATAGCTCACGCCGGCGACGGTGAAGTCGGCCGCAGTGGCATTGCACTTTTCCGCGTGAAGCCAAACTACGGCGCTCAAGTACCAATGTCTGGAAGAGGGGTATATGCTCTTCCTCATCATCTTAGGCAAGTACCATGAGTAAAGCACCGCCGTGCGACCGTTGGAGGTTCCCACTCTCGAGTAGACCTGGCCCTTGGAGGGATCCCGACAGCCATCGCCCTCGCCACCGGTCGGCTCGAGTCCACCACTGGCAGTCCATGGTTAGTTACAGCCCTGGGCGTCATGTGGCGTGAGGGGATTTCACTATGCGCTTACCTGTGGAAGCCGTCTGTGTCGACGGCGGGGTACGGGAGACAGCCCATGGTATCATAGAGTGCGGGCTTGAACTGCAGCTCAAGCTCACCAGGCAGTCCGTCCGCAGCCTGTTGCGCAAAGGGCGCGATTTCGTCATGGGGCTTTACTTTGCCTTCAAATGCATCGTCGCCTCGCGCAGAGAGTGTACTCCCTGATGCGGATGCAATTAAGCCGACGGAGAAGAGCGTCCAAAGCGAGTGGCGTATCATGGTTGGCTCGATACCAAAGACAAACGAGAGTGTATGTTACGGCCAGCAAAGAGAGACTGAGCAACTTCGACGAGTGCCTGAAGAAGGGTACACGCAACAAACGTACGCCTACGCCAGGGCACTATATAACCTCTGCGCCAAAAGTATAGACGGTTCTATGAAGCGGAGCAAGTCCGGCGGCGCCGACGATCGTGGTCTGATCCCGGTTCTTCAAGTTGCAGTAGAATATTTCCGGGTAAACAAAACGCTACTGATCGTCCCCAATCGGTACACCCCCCCTGCGCTTTGCCTTGGTCGTCCGACTCGTTGACTCGAGTCTAGGGTCGCAGACACCAGGGACCTGCATAAGCGGCCACTACCTACCTGTAAAGGCGTATGTATTATCCCTGCACGATTCGAACCCGATCGCAATGTTGTCAATCGAATCATCCGAACGCCTAGCTGCCAGGCCTTTGCGGGCCGCGGCTGATCCTCCGGCTGGACATCAGCGAGCATGGCAATTGCTATTTGATACCACTCACATAAGCTTGATGGCAGCCTCCACGCGGGGGTTGTCTGTGCAGTCACCTCATTTCCCCTTCTTTACAGCCCCTTATCAGTGTGCCGCCGGAAGCGTCCCTGACAGGTATGCCCAGATTTGTATTGAAAACCTGGACATACGGAAACTTTGGACGCCTACGTAGCACGCCCTAGCTGCTGGAAAGCGCTTTGCCTCTTTGGGCACTTGCTTTTTTTGCCTCTCTGACGATGGTCTTGTATTGTGGAAGTCAGTCTCTGCTCTACTCCGCGTACTTTCGCCTTTGAAGAGCGCCTTATGGGATGAAACAAATGGAACAACACACACAACAATGATAACAACAGTTCTAGACTAGCCTTGATTGCTACAGGTTTGAAATATAAGGTTAGAGTGATCAATCGGAACAATAGTTGTTGTTTGACTCGATTAAGCTTCCTATTCCGCATCTTTTCTTGTTAAACATGCAGTGACAAGGCAAGCCCGGACTCCAATCAAAGCAACAACCTCCTTTCTTAGAGGCACCTCACACAAGCTCGCAGTATTAACGAACGACCTATCATGGAACCTAAGAACCCAAACGCCAATAGATTTCTCCCCGTTGACGGCAAATTGAACTTGGTTACCTACTGTAGGGTCAAGGTTCCCACTCGGGTAGCATGAACACGATTCGTGAAGCCGCTGGGCTATGCTTGTGCTCCAAGTTTGGATCGACGACCTTGCAGGGATCCGGCATGACGGCCACCGGCAATTCCGGGGAGTGGCCCATCTAATACCATTGAGCCGATGACATATATACCTTGGGTCACGGAATCGTGCGACTCTTGGCAACGCTGCAAAACCGCCGTCGTTCGCTCCTGTGCCTTTTACAACGTCAGCCACTGTGCAGGTACCATTCGTTTCGCCCTGTTTTGCAAGTACACGATCGCTTTTCACAATGATTTCGCAACGTTTTCTGGCCGTGCTCATGCTTCTGAGCAGTGCACTGGTTGGCATGGTAAGCCTTTGGACCAGACTCAGCCAAGCTCCTCGCATCAGGGGATGGCCACGGCATCTTTGGGAGCCTGCTAACATCCAGCCATAGGTCTCGGCTCAAAATGAAGCAACTCGGCCTTTCGCCGTTGGTAGCCCAATTTCAAATGTCATTCTAAGACGACGCGACTGATCGTGGTATAGGGCAATCAAGCTTACTCTGTGGACTACGAATCTGACGAGGGGACTGGGAGATGGGTTTTCAACATTTACGGAGATGGCTACACTGCGACCGATGAATTTGGAAAGCGGCTGGCCCTCGATTCGATCATGGTCAACACGCAATCAAAGCGCCTCACTGTCATCAGGGCCATGAATGGGCTGGACAAGACGGTGCCCCGCCTCAGGATGCGAGACGTCGTCAAGGAGTGCTGGACGATGGCGGGCCTCCAGCCGTCGGACATAAAGGAGATAATGGGCTACAGGAACGAGAACAAGGACGTGCAGGCAGCCCTCACGCAGTGCCGCCAGGACATGAATATGCAGCCTCGCGACTCTTTCGACCTATCGAGCACCGACACGGACCCGGCCAAGAAGACATGCTGGAACAGGCTTGCCGCAACAGCCTTTGGAAACGCCATCAGTGGTTCGATTTCCGAATTCGGTCTCAACAAGCAACTCACGCAGATCAAAGTGAGCGACGGGGGACCGTGGGACAACTTGTTCTACGAATTGTCATGAGGCGGGTGATGGAATCGGGCCCTGGGTCAACGACATACACGAACTAGACAGCATGAGCTTTCTAATAACTAAACGAACCACGGACGAACGTTATCCACGATGTCTCCGGTCCACGGCCCCGAGGGAAATGAATTGAGGAGCGCAGAAAAACTGTACATTAAATGTCACAGCGATGCCTCGGGGCTGTGTTAATATATAATATATTACCTGACTCGTACGCTGTCCCATATTACCTCCCGACTATTGGACGCCATTAAAACCTCACAGCCCCTGTGGCATTCTGTAAGCTCTGTAAGATTAGCACGGGTGTATTTATGTTATGGTCTCAAAGCCGTCAAAACTTTGTGCCTGTTTCCTCCCTTTTGCCATTTTCCACCTTACTCACAAACTCTGTCCTACTAAATATCACGTAGTGACCAAAGCGGGCCCACAGCTGCCAAGGTTACAGTTGTATTACCTATAAACCATCACGACACATGGTCAATTGTATATATACCTACTCCTCGCTGATTCTGACACTAACCAAGGCTAAGATACTGTCACGATAGCTTCATGCATTTCCACTGTCTGTAACAGCACTGTCAGGTGCTGTATCACGTGGTGTTTCACATTCTTTCACCTATATATAGGGCCTTGCTTTCAGCATCTTCACTTATGTAGAAATAAGCCTTTTAGACCTTAATTCTTCTATGCCCTGCTGTATGCTCTAACTCGTGACAGATACTAACCTGACGTTGACTAATACACTTGCCGTTTGTCAAGCAAGACACAGCTCGTTTTTTGATATTCTAAAGAAAAAGAAAGTGCGTGCAGACAGTTAAATTGTGGCCGTCTCAAAAGCGGTTGGCACGAACCCGTCACTCTACAGACGTCATGCCGCATCGGGATGACTACGTCTGCGAATACCAACTCGCTTCCAACTATTAATGATGAGCTACGGCCTAGTCCCGCTTGTGTGTCTCGTCCATTCTCTGTCACGTGTTGTATACACCGTTGTAGGGTTGGCGAGCTCGCTTTCAGTACCCAAACAAGCTGGCGCTGACGGCGACCACTCGAGCCAGAACTCTCGTTGATGAACATCAATAAAGATGTCGCGATGCCTTCATGGCATTTGGCGGACTTGTCCGGCCGGAACAACCATTATTCCGGCCACTCAGGCTCAGACATAGAAAACTCGAGCCGTTTTCTTACGCCATTTGGCCCATTTCCTACCCGAAAAGTGACTCTGCGACAAAAGACAACGCACGCTCAGCTTGTCTTCCCCGCCATCCCAGTAACCGACCATACGCATCACTTTGCTTGTCTTCCCAGCCATTCCGCTCCCTACAAGCCCTTACCGCCACATGAGATAAATGAGCAACAAGAGTGAACACCTTGGTCGCTGCTAGTTGACGATGGAATGGGGCGTCGTTGCTCATAAACGGAGCGTCGAAGGAAGAGCCAAGGTTAAGACCGGATGTAAAACCTGCAGGTCAGTCCCAGCGAGCAGGTCCCATGACAGTTTCACGCCGCGGGAGATTCGACTGCGTAGTCGTTGTGCTGAATCGGCAATAGAATCAGAAAGGTCAAATGCGATGAGAGAAAGCCACTGTGCCACAAGTGTGTCAATACCGGCCGTAATTGCGACGGCTACGAGTCCCCCTTTATATTCCACACCGGCCAGTCCTACCAAAAACCCCATGTCGGCGGGCTACAACCGCACGCGGCCCTGCGGACCGTCCGGCCCGCCATGGTTGAGATCGACCCCCGGGACATCTGCCGTCTCAATCGTTACTTCTCTACCAAAACCATGCTCGGCGTGGAGCTCGCCTGCGACGAAGAAGCCGGGCAGATCCTCCACGCCAGCTTGACCAGCCCGCCCGTGCGGCACGCAGTCTCGTCCCTCGGGGCGCTCCGCCAAGATCTCGAGGTGTCCGGAGACGGCCCAGCGTCCGCCGCGCAGCAGACCCCTGGCCGCCGCTACGGTCTCCAGCAATACAACATGGCGCTGCGGGGTCTCGCGTCCAATCTGTCATGCCCGGGCCCCCACGGCCCGAGGTCGGCGTTGCTTTGCTGCCAGATCTTCATCAGCATCGAGCAGGTGCGGAAAAACTACGCCGCCATGGCCCAGCATATCGTTCGAGGGCTCAGGATCATGCGCGAGTGCGGGGCGAGGCCTCGATTCGTTGCCGCCGCGAATGACCTAGCGCCGGCGTGCCATGACCGGCTTCCCCTGCTGGATGTTTTCATCATCAAGTTGTTCGCTGCGCCATGCAAATTCGCGGACGCTCCGCCAGCGGCCGACAGAAGCGGGACGACGTTGTCTGTGTGTCCGATACCGCCTCGTCGACAGCCCATTGGGCCTTCCGGCCTTCGGCCGATTGCGCCCGACATGCGGACAAGGCTTGTGAGCATTGCTACATCGACGCTCGAGTTCCTCAGCAAGTTGGCGCAAGTCGACACGGTGGCAGGCGCTCTGCGGCTCCTGCCTCGAAGGACATCTCTGCTGGACTCCTTGGAATTGTGGCTCCTTGATCTTGAACTGACCCAGACCAAAACTGGACGCCCTGGCCACGAGCTTCTCTCTGTCTCCTTTCTGCGCCTGTTCCATCTCATCTTGAAAATCGTTCTCTTGGGGGCCTTGGACTCCTCGCCAGGTATTGATGACGCGCTGCAGATCGAGAGCGACCGATTGCAGGCCTTGTCCGAGCACGTGGGTGAGAGAGCCAGTACTTATACAACTTGCAGCGGACTTTTGCGCTAGGAATGCAAACGGGAACGGGCCGGCGATTCTCTCCCACGTGGCTTGGTGCACTTCAACATGCCAACAGAGTGACACTGAGTCAGACGCCGTGGGTGTATAAGATTGTAATAATCATGCACACGATTCAGTTGCAGCGTACAGACCAAGCGATCAATCAGCGGCCGGGCCTTTGTGGGAACCGGCCTCCGCCCCCAGCAATTGTTGTCTGCTCTGGGATATTGAAGGAGGTGTAGGGTGTACGGAACTATAGCGGTGCGATACGTAGACCACTACCACTAACCACCCTTACTAAAGCAACGCAAGATACCTCACCTTGTACCTCAAGGGCTACACTGGTCAAAGACAGCTCCTAGAGTTCTTGTTCTTGAGCTTAACTGTAAGCTAGAGGAGAAAAGCTTATGAGTTTAGAAGAAAGTCAAAGGTAGGGGTAAAGTTAAGTGTGGAATTGTTACAACCTAATAAGTTACAGGCTACCTTGCCCTACCTGATAAACAGGAAGAACAGGCGGTAATAGTATTTATATAGATAA